>CM051690.1:32078359-32085859 GCA_028022725.1 Lycodopsis pacificus | reverse complement strand
GGGTTTATAAATTTCTCGATTTAGTTTTTGTTGTATTTCCATGTTTTCTTTTGTTCTGGCAGCTGTTGAACAGAAACATGTTGGTCTTTGATTTCTTGCCCTGACAGCTCGCTGTGTGTTGTGCTGCTGGTCTGTGATACGTGTGGCTGATGAAACCCTGATGTAACGTGAACCCTCAGAGCTGTGAAGTCTTCAGCTAAACACCATCAGGACGTCGCTGCCCCGTCTGATTTAGCCCTCAACTCCCCCGCCAGGTTCAAACGCTCGTTCACGTCCGTCTTAAAGTTCAACTCAGCTGAATATGTATCTTTGCTTCTCGTCATTTGGTACAATCCTGAATAAGTGTGTTTAGATTTCTGTTACAGGCGGTTATAACGCGGTTATAACGTTTGTCCATCAGGGAGTTAAACATCCCGACGTACTGTATTTATACGTCTTCATGCACAGATATGACACAGATATGACAGAACATGAAGCACTTCCTTATTCGGTGCAGGAACGATGCTTCGGTCACCACTTCAGTTCTTTTCTAAATATCCGCTTTAATAAGGTAAAAAAATAAAACAATGTTTTACGGTAAAAATGATTGATTTTGCTCTTTATTTCTGTATTTATTTGACAGGGACAGCAGTGAGTTATGTCAGAGAGTGTGTTTCAGAGAGTGTGTTTCAGAGAGTGTGTTTCAGAGAGTGTGTTTCAGAGAGTGTGTTTCAGTGTGTGTTTCAGAGTGTGTGTTTCAGTGTGTGTTTCAGAGTGTGTGTTTCATTCCCATCAGCCTCAGCTGCACTATGTTTTTTAGCTAATTAGCTAATGTTTACATGCTAACACGCTAAGCTAAGCTGGTGAACATTATACCTGCTGAACATCGACACGTTAGCATCGTCATTGTGAGCATGTTAGCATGCCGATGTTCGTGTTTAGCTCAAAGTTTTAGCCTCAAGGCAGCTTTGGACTCTGGTCATACTTCTGAAAATGTGAACCAGCAGCATGTTCCAATATTTGAAAACAGTCTAATCAGCAGTCAGTCAATTATCTTCCCCTATAAAAGATCTGACCTCATTTCTACTCGTTGTTTTGCAGTAATCGCTCATATTAAGTGTTTTTCAAGTGCAAAGTTTGTCGTTTTTTTGTTTCCTTTTGTACTGAGTCTTTGTGTTGGACCTGCGTGATGAATGAATCAGACCAAAACCAGCGGTCTTCTGGTATTTCGTCGCGGCGCCGCTGTCTCCATCATCTGCCTCCTGTGGCTGCAGAAGAAACAGCGTTAGCGTTCGTTAGCCTCCCGCGGGCCGAGCTTCATCTTGAGCCGAGGACGAGGAGCTGATCAGACTGTTGAGGATGGCCTGCTGCCTGAACATCCACAGCACCGCTGCAGGAGCTCGTGTGTTCCATATCACAAACGCTGACTTATGGTCGACTACAGAAGAATGTGAACTGGCACCACGTTGGTTTACAGGCGACGAGTCAGCGCGACGTCCTCTCACAGCTTCCTGTTGGAGTTGAAACGAGGCTCGTGCTCCACAGTGAGGTTGATAAAAGTGATTCACACACACTTACCCTGAGAGGTGAACTCATTATGACACAACATATGAGTCACACAGAGTTCAATGAGGAAAAATTGACACCTGAGGTAAAAAACGGTATTGTGGATGTTTGTTTGATGGAAACACCGGCTCCATCTCAAGCTCATTGGATTTCCCCACAGAGAGACAGATGGGTATGTTGATCGCTGGGGACCTGTCTCTCTCTCTCTCTTTCCCATCATGCATTGCTGCAAGCAGGACTCACCTCTGCTCACCTTGAGTTGTAATGACGAAAGAAAAAAGGAATGGCATCTAAGAGCAGCAGTTCAGTGGGGAAATCATTATTTAGATGATTGATCAAAAGATCAGATGATTATTCAGTTCAAGTGGAGAGAAAGAAGTGTTTCTATGCAGGTCCCCTCTTTGATAGGTAGACATGTGTTCGGGTTACAAGACCTCTCTTGGCAGCTTTTATGATTTCATTTGCATTTATATTCGGAAAAAAAGACAAAGGAAACTTTTTTTCTATTTCTTTTCTCTTAATGACCAGAAACAGAGGTCCACCCTTGGTTGGAGTAGAGTCATAGTCCACTGTTGGTAGTGTAGGCATGTATGTGTGTGTGTGATGGATGCACTGTGGAGCCTCAGGTAATAATAGCCATGATGGATTCTCACCTGGAGCTGCGGCTCAGTCCAGGAAGATAAAGATGTGCTGGAGCTCCTGCTGCTGCTCGGCTTCGGGGGGGGGGGATGAGCCCGGGGAGATATTAATGACAGCCCCCCCCCTCTATATATCCCACCACACCATTGGTCATCTGCTAACAACACTGTTTTTAGGGCAGGAGCATCAATCAGCGTGACTCCCAGTATTTATATTTAAACCGAGAAACCGTGTGTTTTTGAGTTATTAATGACAAATAGCATCAACCTCTATGAGACGGCATCAGTTTATATAAATGATTCAGAATTTTGAAACAAATGCTCGGGACTGAATCGCTTCAGTTGTGCAACGTTTTCCTACGAAAGTCTCAGCAACTTGTGTCATTTTCGGCTCGTTACATGCAAACAAACGAAAAGATTGCGAAATACTTAGTTAGGGTTTAGGAAAATATCGTGCTTTGGCTTTAAATAACTACCGGCACTCATCTTGCTGGTTTGTTAGCATTATGTGAGGAGGAGTTGTGGTTCTTGTTCATTCACATATCTGATCATTTACAGCATATTTCAGCTCTTTGTGGACAGTTTTCACATGCAGCATGTCGCCCTGTGTACTTTCCACAGCAGTCGGGTTTCTCGAGTTAGAAGCAGACGGTTGTTGTCTAAATATTGTTCTCTGGACTTGGTGTTGGTTTGACAGCTCAACGGTGGACTGACGGACATTGTTGTTATAGTTCCTCCATCTTCAGCCAAGTCTTGTTTTAAATGACTGGATGTTCAGCTGGTCGACCGGTTAGAAGAAGGTATCTGTCTTTGTTGGTATAATAGAGCTTATAAGTCCTAATGTCTCATGTTGCTGTGCAGAGATCGTGTTCAGTCATTTGTTGGTGCAGCAGTAAAAAGTTTGCAGGGCAGCGGAGATATTTCAGATGTTTGGCGGCGCTCCGCGGGGACGAGCGAGCCGGCCTCTCTCCGTCTCTGCCGTCCTGTTTTTAGCTCCAGAGCGTCTGGAGACGCTGCTGTGATTTATTCAGCCTCTCTGCTGCTGCTGCTGCTGCTCAGCTGAGAGTCCACTGCAGCGGCAGGATGGATGAGCGGCTGTCACAGGAGTTCAAGTGTCAGATGAGTGACTGCGGGAAGAAGAGCCCCGTGGCCCTTCTGGTGCTTTTATTTGATCAATAATAACATCACGTTCATTTTGTCACGATTGTTCATTGATTTTAGGGACAAACAAATGTGGACAAAGGAGGCAGTGTCTAAGACCCTTTTAGAAAACCTCTCATTTCACTGCAGGAGTCTGCCCCTCTCAGTCCTGGTTCTGGTCCTACAGTGCCCCCCCCCCCTCCAGTGTTGATTCAGTGCCTTTGCAGGAAGTAGTTTGTCCTTAATGTAAAGATGTGGGAAAGTAAGAATATGGAGGTCGACCAGAGTTCATCCCTCATAACAGACTTGCATTGGCGTTTTGTTTTGTTTTATGTTGTTGCCTAGCAATAACCGTGAAGTATACCAACCTAACCTCTACCATGCTTTAACGCTTTAACTGCCATGTTCCATTTAAATATTGAGATCACAATTATTTATCACAGCAATTAATGAGGAAATATTTCCCCATTAACCATCGGAGTGTAAATGAAGTTTAACGTTAACCATCAGAGTGTAAATGAAGTTTAACGTTAACCATCAGAGTGTAAATAAAGTTTAACGTTAACCATCGGAGTGTAAATGAAGTTTAACGTTAACCATCAGAGTGTAAATGAAGTTTAACGTTAACCATCAGAGTGTAAATAAAGTTTAACGTTAACCATCGGAGTGTAAATGAAGTTTAACGTTAACCATCGGAGTGTAAATGAAGTTTAACGTTAACCATCGGAGTGTAAATGAAGTTTAACGTTAACCATCGGAGTGTAAATGAAGTTTAACGTTAACCATCGGAGTGTAAATAAAGTTTAACGTTAACATCACAGTGTAAATAAAGTTTAACGTTAACGTCTGATGATGTTTCATTGTAAACAACCAATCAGTGTTTAGACCAACAGGAGGAGAGCTAGTAACGTTAGCAGCACCGCTAACGGCTAACCAACAGGAGGAGAGCTAGTAACGTTAGCAGCACCGCTAACGGCTAACCAACGGAGGTTCACTTCAGTGACATCATGATGCCTTCAGGCTCTGCTCAGTGAACATGAGGACTGGCTGAAGGTTCATTATAACGTTATCATGATGTGTTCACTTGTCATCTGTAAAATGTAGTCTTTGTGATAAACATGAATGAATCCAGTAGTTTGGAGGAGATGTTTTCACGTTAATATAAAATAGATATTAGAGATGAATTATGATGTTTAACTTCATCACATGAGCTCTAAGAACATTATTATACTTCAATAATAATAATGAAGAGATTTATTCATCAATAAAAATGCAATCTTCTATTTCCTTATTTGAATTGTGTGTTTTCATGAAGAAAAAACACAATAAATAACATTTACAGGTTTTGATGGTTTCCAGGCGGATGGATCCTCGTAGAGCAGCTGCTGTAATCAAACATCAAAGAGATCTGTATCTGTTAATATGGATTATTAATTTCAATAATCAGCGGCATGATGAGGGATCATGTGTTCTGCTGTGCTGATCTGATGCAGACTGAGTGTTCTGATGCGTTGCCGCGGTAATGAGAGCGCCGTCTTCTCTTCTCCCTCAAAGCTTTTGTCCAAGTGTTCCTCTGCAGAACCTCCCCGGAGATGTCGCGGTGCTCGTTTCTCCTCTCGGCTCCGTACAAGACACGAGGACGTCTGACTGTGAAACCTATGAGGCAGAAGTCACATGTCTTCACTTCTCCTCCTCCCAGTCACGCTTCACATCTGTATTAATGCCTTCTCTCTTCTCTCCGTCTTCTCTCACACTTTCTTCTTCACATTTTTCCTCCTCACTCTCGTTTCAGTGTTTATTTTCGGTCGCCCCGCGGCAAGGATACGGATAAAAGGATTAACTTTATCGTCTACCAGTTTAGAGCTCTTAAACATCGAGGAGATGATCCAGAGAGGCTCCGTTCAGCTCCATCCCCGGCTCTCACAGAGGGATGCTGCTGTTTGAGGCCCGCAGAGTTTGAAGGCTGAAAGAAAAGCCGAGCAGTGAATTCACAAACAGTATGAGCATGTCGGGATGCAGACCACGTTAAGCTCCAATAACCAGTATCTTCAGAAAGCTAATCCATCAAATGATATGTAAATATGTGATCGTTGCCGCTGGAGACCACAGCAGAGCGAGTTCCTGCTGAACAGCTGCTCAAACATGCAGTTTACAGATCCAGCTGTGGAAATGATCGACACAGCGAGTCCTCTTACTCATGCAGTTTGTTTGGTCATGTGTGTTTTTTGAGTTGATTATTTCCCAACAACTTCCCAGAATGCATTGCTCCCTGGTTCTCTGAGGCTGCTGGGAAGTCGACTCTTTAAAGGTCCAAAGTAACAAATAGGATTCCAGCGACAAGAAGGTAGTAGAGTCTGAACGCAGTCGAATACTGTTTATCACACAGGAAACACAGTGAAGCTGCAGCTTATCATACACACACACACACACACACACACACACACACACACACACACACACACACACACACACACACACACACACACACACACACACACACACACACACACACACAGTGAAGCTGCAGCTCATCATAAACACACACACACACAGAGAGAGACAGAGAGAGAGAGAGAGAGAGGTTCTGATGGATGGAGGGTAAGAAACGTTGGTGCCTGGAGGACACTGAAGACGAAGCCTCTTTGTTCTGGACCTCTGACTCCAGCAGCAGTTCCAGATGTGTTCCTCAATCTGAGGAAGTCGTCGTTTGACACTAATATTCCAGCTGTTAGAAATCACTTGTCACATTTTTGAATGTCACAGCTCAAAAGCAAATAACTTCAATGTCATTTAACACGCTGCAAACTGAAGACCAGCAGGTAGACCAGCAGTGGAGTTCCACAGAGGACGTGGACTCACCAGCAGCAGCAGAACCTCCTGAGCTGCAGGACTCCCCTGCACTGTTTTAATTCAACACTTCATTTTGTTCTATTTTAAAACTGCTCTGATTTATTTTAGTTCTGTTTGTTTCACATGACGTCTGAGGTTCCAACACTCTTCAATGATCTGTATTCAAAGCACAGACGTCCACAGATTGTGACCAATCACAGCGCACGCTGCCTCACTGCAGAGCTGCACATGGACACTGAGCTGCACTAACGCTGACGTCATTATAGGCGGCTAGCAGCGCTGACACGTCAAAGAACACGCCCACCACGTCAAACTAGAGATCTGATTGGTTGAAGAATATGAAAATCAACAACATCGTCCCCGTTCACTTAACGTGCACATGGATTCACCTGAGAGTCTGCAGGCCTCTGGCTCTGTTCTACCCAGAGACACAGAGGTGAGATCTGATTGGATGAAAGCTCTACTTAAAACAAGCTGCACTGGAAGCAGAGCAGCTGAGGAAGACAGGAGCTGTGCAGTGAGAACATGAGATAATGGGGAAAATATGTTTATAAGTTATAACACATGGAGTGCATTTAAGAAACGTTGTGATTGTGTTGAGGCCAGCAGAGGAGGCCTTGCGGGCCCTGCCGGCCTCCACTGGTGCCGTCATGAGGAGAGCTCATGGAAGCTTCAGGAAGCTTCAGGTGGGTCTTGAGTGGACCATTTGGAGACCAACGCTGTTCCTGCCGGGTTGTGGAGCTGAAGGGGGGCGGACTGATCTGAGTCTTTGTGGCTCCAAACGATGGAAACGTTCACCGTTTAAAGGCCGTCGCAGCGATGACACACATCAGAAGCAGAGAGGACAGAGCTCGGTTGGTTATGTGGGATATCTGTGGATCAGGGCTCATTATGGTTTGTAGCTTTTACTTCGAATGCTTGATGAGGAAGGAGAAAACTTCCAGCTAGAAAACATGGACGTAGACAACTTAAGCTTGAAAAGTCTTCAGAGCGCTTCTGAGGGAATGAAGGTATCGCCACGTGTTTCTGTGAGGAACACTGGATGTAAACGTGACTTTGTTTCTTGACACTACAGCCCCACAGGAACCTTTGAAGGTCTGATCTTTGTCAAGTAGACATCAAGACATTTGCAGACCTGCAGGCAGCCCGTGAACTGAAGCTGAGGCTGACACGTTGTCTCTCTGAGAGGCTGACGCGTTGTCTCTCTGAGAGACTGACGCGTTGTCTCTCTGAGAGGCTGACGCGTTGTCTCTCTGAGAGGCTGACGCGTTGTCTCTCTGAGAGGCTGACGCGTTGTCTCTCTGAGAGACTGACGCGTTGTCTCTCT
>CM051690.1:32063359-32073359 GCA_028022725.1 Lycodopsis pacificus | reverse complement strand
CTCAGGTGACTGGACCGTCAGGTGACTGGACTCTCAGGTGACTGGACCCTCAGGTGACTGGACCCTCAGGTGACTGGACCATCAGGTGACTGGACTCTCAGGTGACTGGACTCTCAGGTGACTGGACCGTCAGGTGACTGGACTCTCAGGTGACTGGACCCTCAGGTGACTGGACCCTCAGGTGACTGGACCATCAGGTGACTGGACTCTCAGGTGACTGGACCGTCAGGTGACTGGACTCTCAGGTGACTGGACTCTCAGGTGACTGGACCCTCAGGTGACTGGACCATCAGGTGACTGGACTCTCAGGTGACTGGACCGTCAGGTGACTGGACTCTCAGGTGACTGGACCCTCAGGTGACTGGACCATCAGGTGACTGGACTCTCAGGTGACTGGACCGTCAGGTGACTGGACTCTCAGGTGACTGGACCGTCAGGTGACTGGACTCTCAGGTGACTGGAAGGACTGGAGGAGGAGACGCAGCGCTGCATGTCTGCCTCCACAGGCTGGGCGACAGTGATGGAACATCCTGTTGTGTGTGTGTGTGTGTGTACGTGTGTGTGTGTGTACGTGTGTGCGTGCGAGAGAGACACAGAGAGCAGAAATGAAACAAAGACACACACACACACACACGTACACACACACACACAGACACACAGACACACACACACGTACACACACACACACGTACACACACACACACACACACAGACAGACACACACACACACTCACACACAGACACACACGCACACTCACACGCACACTCACACACAGACACACACTCACACACACTCACACACGCACACACACACGTACACACACACACACAGACACACACAGACACACGTACAGACACAGACACACAGACACACACACTCACACACGTACACACACACACACACACAGACACACGTACACACACACACACTCACACACAGACACACACTCACACACAGACACACACACACACACTCACACACACTCACACACAGACACACACTCACACACGTACACACACACACACAGACACACACACACACACAGACACACGTACACACACACACACACAGACACACGTACACAGACACACACTGACACACACTCACACACGTACACACACACACACAGACACACGGCCTGGACACGATGGAGATGATACGTTCTTCATGTTTATATTTCATGCGTGAGTCCTCATGTTTCACTGATTACAGAGACCACATGTGAGGGTTTAAAGCACTCAGCCAGATCCCTGTACAACCGGTCTGGAGGTGAACCGGTCCCCTTTGTGTCGGGACAGGAGGTCTGGAGGTGAACCGGTCCCCTTGTGATTGTAACTTAGGTTTCACTTTGTCTCTCAAGACCTCCACCAGAACCTGAAGACCAACAGGAACCTGATCTGCATCTGAACATGGTCTTGTTTTGTGTGTTGCAGGTTTGTCACCAGCTGTGAAGAAGACGCACACATGTAAGTTCACTGTTCCTCTTTCATGCACTACTCTGCTGCTGGACTCACTTCCCAGAATGCTTCGCTCTGATTGTTTGAGTGGATGTGTTGAGGTGTGTTCTGCAGATGATCAGGTAGAGATGGTTGTCATGTACTGTATATATTTATGTATATATATGTATATGTTTATGTATATATATCTATATATTTATGTATATATAGGCGTTATTTGTATTTGGCGTTATTTGTATAAAATGAGCACATATTGGTTTCTGTCTCGCCTGAAAACATATAAAAACGATGAAGTGATGAAGTGACACGTTATCAGCTTCAGGCTCCACATCTCTACCCGCCAGCCAGCGGCTCAGATGCAGATTTTACTGGTTGTACTGGTTGATACCAGGAGGTGGTTTATCATGTCATCAGGATCCTCCTGGACTCCTCCTCCCTAGAGGTTCTCAGGGCACCGGGGGCAGACCCAGAACACAGCGGGGGGGGGGGGGGGGGGGGGAGGGGATCTGGTCTGTTCTGGGAACGCCTCGGGGTTCATCAGGAAGAGCTGGAAGACGTCTGTTTAAACCCGAACGCCGTGTTCACTCCAAACGCAAATTCATGGCGCCGCATATTTGCGTCAATCGCGCCGCCGGTCTCGCCGGAGACCATTTGTGTACATTCACGCGTTCAACTGTCCGCCATTGACCATGAAACAATAACCTCTATGTCTGCTGAGTACGCGTTGTGGAAGTCACAGGTATCAGGAAACTAAACGCCGTCATGTCTGGTTCATGACGTTGTATCGAGCTGTATTCACTGTGTAGCAAGCCGCACGTCGCTGTTACTGCAGCTGTGTGAACACGAAATAAACTGATCGGCTGTGATTCAACGGCAATAAACCGACAAAAAGGGAAAGAACTACGTAATGATGCCGATTTGTAGGCGACTTGTCTTCTCAATGGAGCTCTGATGGATCGGTGTTATGCTAAGCTAACATCGTAGCAGCTCCACCAGCACTCAATAACGTCACGTAGACGTAAATACGGCAGCGTGTTCATGGTTTGTACCGTATGGTTCACACACATGTACACATGTTGGTCCGGTCTCTGTTGATATGAGGCATCAGAGCTCTGATGAACACAGACGGCTACAGGATTTATTTCCTGATTCAACAGCGGCAGGAAGTCAGTGATGACGGGGGAGCAACTCAACGCTGATCAGCTATCGCGCCGCAGCGTCACGCCAATATTTCGCCGAAGTTGAAAAATTTCTGTGACTTCCACAACACGTAGAAATATCGGTTATTGTTTCCATGGTTAATGGCGGACAGTTGAACGGATCCAGGTCGATAAACCACGCCCCCTCTCCGGCGCGGCGTGAACACGGTTTGGTGTGAACACGACCGGCGGCGCGTTGGACGCGTTTTTGCGGCGTGTCAAAAAATCAACGCGTTTGGTGTGAACGCACCTTAAGTCTGACAGCGTTACGTTGATGCAACGATTACTTACGTTTCCAACAAACGTACTTTAAGCTGAACAATAACCAAGTTTAGTTTTGGTGTATTTTCTGCTTTTGTTTGGAACTGCGACTGTAATCTGATAGAAAATACGCTTCTTTGGAATCATAACTGAAAACGCAGTTTATTTTTCAAATAGTTTCATTGTGTTTTTTGTTTTGATTCACAACGTTAGCTACATGTTTAAAACTGCGACAGCAATCCGACAAAGAACGCTTCCCTCGAATCCTCACCGAAAATACGGTTTAGTTTATGTTTTTTAAGACTCGGTTTAGTTTTCACAATCTTCTCGACACAAATACTGAATACCTTCCTCCCTCTTCATGCCTCCTTCCTTCCTCCTTCTTCATGCCTCCTTCCTTCCTCCCTCTTCATGCCTCCTTCCTTCCTCCTTCTTCATGCCTCCTTCCTTCCTCCCTCTTCATGCCTCCTTCCTTCCTCCTTCTTCATGCCTCCTTCCTTCCTCCCTCTTCATGCCTCCTTCCTTCCTCCCTCTTCATGCCTCCTTCCTTCCTCCTTCTTCATGCCTCCTTCCTTCCTCCTTCTTCATGCCTCCTTCCTTCCTCCCTCTTCATGCCTCGTTCCTTCCTCCTTCTTCATGCCTCCTTCCTTCCTCCCTCTTCATGCCTCCTTCCTTCCTCCTTCTTCATGCCTCCTTCCTTCCTCCCTCTTCATGCCTCCTTCCTTCCTCCTTCTTCATGCCTCCTTCCTTCCTCCCTCTTCATGCCTCCTTCCTTCCTCCCTCTTCATGCCTCCTTCCTTCCTCCTTCTTCATGCCTCCTTCCTTCCTCCCTCTTCATGCCTCCTTCCTTCCTCCTTCTTCATGCCTCCTTCCTTCCTCCCTCTTCATGCCTCCTTCCTTCCTCCTTCTTCATGCCTCCTTCCTTCCTCCCTCTTCATGCCTCCTTCCTTCCTCCCTCTTCATGCCTCCTTCCTTCCTTCCTCCCTCTTCATGCCTCCTTCCTTCCTCCCTCTTCATGCCTCCTTCCTTCCTTCCTTCCTCCCTCTTCATGCCTCCTTCCTTCCTCCCTCTTCATGCCTCCTTCCTTCCTTCCTCCCTCTTCATGCCTCCTTCCTTCCTCCCTCTTCATGCCTCCTTCCTAACTCTTCATGCCTCCCTCCTTCCTCCCTCCTCATGCCTCCTTCCTTCCTCCCTCTTCATGCCTCCTTCCTAACTCTTCATGCCTCCTTCCTTCCTTCCTTCCTCCCTCTTCATGCCTCCTTCCTTCCTCCCTCTTCATGCCTCCTTCCTTCCTTCCTCCCTCTTCATGCCTCCTTCCTTCCTCCCTCTTCATGCCTCCTTCCTTCCTTCCTCCCTCTTCATGCCTCCTTCCTTCCTCCCTCTTCATGCCTCCTTCCTTCCTTCCTCCCTCTTCATGCCTCCTTCCTTCCTCCCTCTTCATGCCTCCTTCCTAACTCTTCATGCCTCCCTCCTTCCTCCCTCCTCATGCCTCCTTCCTTCCTTCCTCCCTCTTCATGCCTCCTTCCTAACTCTTCATGCCTCCCTCCTTCCTCCCTCCTCATGCCTCCTTCCTTCCTTCCTCCCTCTTCATGCCTCCTTCCTTCCTCCCTCTTCATGCCTCCTTCCTTCCTTCCTCCCTCTCCATGCCTCCTTCCTTCCTCCCTCTTCATGCCTCCTTCCTTCCTTCCTCCCTCTTCATGCCTCCTTCCTTCCTCCCTCTTCATGCCTCCTTCCTTCCTTCCTCCCTCTTCATGCCTCCTTCCTTCCTCCCTCTTCATGCCTCCTTCCTAACTCTTCATGCCTCCCTCCTTCCTCCCTCCTCATGCCTCCTTCCTTCCTCCCTCTTCATGCCTCCTTCCTAACTCTTCATGCCTCCCTCCTTCCTCCCTCCTCATGCCTCCTTCCTTCCTCCCTCTTCATGCCTCCTTCCTAACTCTTCATGCCTCCCTCCTTCCTCCCTCCTCATGCCTCCTTCCTTCCTTCCTCCCTCTTCATGCCTCCTTCCTTCCTCCCTCTTCATGCCTCCTTCCTTCCTCCCTCTTCATGCCTCATTCCTTCCTCCCTCTTCATGCCTCCTTCCTTCCTCCCTCTTCATGCCTCCTTCCTTCCTCCCTCTTCATGCCTCCTTCCTTCCTCCCTCTTCATGCCTCCTTCCTTCCTCCCTCTTCATGCCTCCTTCCTTCCTCCCTCTTCATGCCTCCTTCCTTCCTCCCTCTTCATGCCTCCTTCCTTCCTCCCTCTTCATGCCTCCTTCCTTCCTCCTTCTTCATGCCTCCTTCCTTCCTCCCTCTTCATGCCTCCTTCCTTCCTCCTTCTTCATGCCTCCTTCCTTCCTCCCTCTTCATGCCTCCTTCCTTCCTCCCTCTTCATGCCTCCTTCCTTCCTCCCTCTTCATGCCTCCTTCCTTCCTCCCTCTTCATGCCTCCTTCCTTCCTCCCTCTTCATGCCTCCTTCCTTCCTCCCTCTTCATGCCTCCTTCCTTCCTCCTTCTTCATGCCTCCTTCCTTCCTCCCTCTTCATGCCTCCTTCCTTCCTCCTTCTTCATGCCTCCTTCCTTCCTCCCTCTTCATGCCTCCTTCCTTCCTCCCTCTTCATGCCTCCTTCCTTCCTCCCTCTTCATGCCTCCTTCCTTCCTCCCTCTTCATGCCTCCTTCCTTCCTCCCTCTTCATGCCTCCTTCCTTCCTCCCTCTTCATGCCTCCTTCCTTCCTCCCTCTTCATGCCTCCTTCCTTCCTCCTTCTTCATGCCTCCTTCCTTCCTCCCTCTTCATGCCTCCTTCCTTCCTCCTTCTTCATGCCTCCTTCCTTCCTCCCTCTTCATGCCTCCTTCCTTCCTCCCTCTTCATGCCTCCTTCCTTCCTCCCTCTTCATGCCTCCTTCCTTCCTCCCTCTTCATGCCTCCTTCCTTCCTCCCTCTTCATGCCTCCTTCCTTCCTCCCTCTTCATGCTAGGTTACGCTCATGTTGTGGCTGCCACAGACGGATACGATATTGTTTATTTCTTCCTTATTCCACGATGTGAGTGACGATGAGGAGGAGGTTCTCAATGATCGGCTTCATCACAGCTCTTTAAACATCTGACAAGACAATTCCCGGTCTTACAAAAAACGCATCCTGAAGTAGCATGAATGACTTCGGATGCAGAATGAGTGACTGTTCACTGACTGATCAAATCATTCTTTGGTGTAAATGCCTTATTTCAACTCGCACACATACACATGAATCCTGTTCATCCTGCATGAATTCTGAGCGAAAAGACCGGTGTGAACATTAATCTGGTTTATTATAAGAACATTCGTGAGTCGGACAATGTTAGCAGGCTACAGGCAAAGGGACGAGAGCAATTCATCCATTAATATCATAATAATACTACTAATATTGTTGATAATAATAAACATCATTTATGTATCACTTCTCAAAACAAAGGTCGAAACAGCTTTACGTGGTCAAACTGGTTAAAAAGTGATAAAACACTTCAGGACTGTAAATAAATAGAAATAATTAAAGATCATATCAATTACATCATGGAGATTGATATCAACATAAGCATATCAAAAATGGAAAAGATGTTGACATTTTCCTCGAATTTGAGTTTGAGACATCCTCTCTCTTCTGATTGGCTGACAGCCGTGCCAGTCAGAGGGCGGGGCATGGGGGGGAGGGGGGGGGGGGGTGCTGATGTCACGGTCACATGGATCCTCATGTGGTGCAGAAAGCAGCCGAGGATGTCAGAGCTGAGAGAGCTGCTGCTGATCACGCTGCTGATCCTCCATAAGTCTGGATTATAAATATGTATTTTGTGATTTCTGCCATGAAAGGTAAGAGTGTGTGTGTGTGAGGATCCTGATGCATTCATGTTTATTATCTGTATGATTTCATTCTGACTTCACAGTTTCTTAACTTTTCCTTCTTTGTTGCTCTTGAAGTTCCATCAAAGATGTTTTTTATTTTTCATTGTTCTGTCTGAGAAGATGCTCCTCTGCGTCTCCGTTTGTCCTAAAAGCGTCTCTGAGTGTGTGTGTGTGTGTTAGCTTCAGAGGGATTAACAGATCTGTGTGTGTGTGTGTGTGTGTGTGTCAGTGTTTAGTTGTGTACATGTGTGTATTTTTCTGTTTACTGAGGAGTCTGGAAACTGGACTCCTTCACTCACCGAATGCTATTCTGGGGATTGTCAGTCAGACGGATCGAGTGTGATATGAGGTATGATATGAGGTATGAGATATGAGATATGAGGTATGAGATATCAGATATGAGGTATGAGATATCAGATATGAGGTATGAGATATGAGATATGAGGTATGAGATATCAGATATGAGGTATGAGGTACGAGATATCAGATATGAGGTATGAGGTATGAGATATGAGGTATGAGATATCAGATATGAGGTATGAGATATGAGATATGAGGTATGAGATATCAGATATGAGGTATGAGATATGAGGTATGAGGTATGAGATATGAGGTATGAGGTATGCGATATCAGATATGAGGTATGAGATATCAGATATGAGGTATGAGGTATGAGGTATGAGATATCAGATATGAGGTATGAGATATGAGATATGAGGTATGAGATATCAGATATGAGGTATGAGGTATGAGATATGAGGTATGAGATATCAGATATGAGGTATGAGATATGATATGAGATATGATATGAGATATGAGATATGAGGTATGAGATATGATACGAGATATGAGATATGTGATATGAGGTATGAGATATGTGATATGAGGTATGAGATATGAGATATGTGATATGAGGTATGAGAGATGAGATATGAGAGATGAGGTATGAGATATGAGATATGTGATATGAGGTATGAGAGATGAGAGATGAGGTATGAGATATGAGAGATGAGGTATGAGAGATGAGATATGAGGTATGAGAGATGAGATATGAGAGATGAGGTATGAGAGATGAGGTATGAGAGATGAGAGATGAGGTATGAGAGATGAGAGATGAGAGATGAGGTATGAGAGATGAGGTATGAGAGATGAGGTATGAGATATGAGGTATGAGAGATGAGATATGAGATATGAGGTATGAGAGATGAGGTATGAGAGATGAGATATGAGATATGAGGTATGAGAGATGAGATATGAGGTATGAGATATCAGATATGAGGTATGAGGTATGAGATATGAGGTATGAGGTATGAGATATGAGGTATGAGATATCAGATATGAGGTATGAGATATGAGATATGAGGTATGAGATATCAGATATGAGGTATGAGGTATGAGATATGAGGTATGAGGTATGAGGTATGAGATATGAGGTATGAGGTATGCGATATCAGATATGAGGTATGAGATATCAGATATGAGGTATGAGGTATGAGGTATGAGATATCAGATATGAGGTATGAGATATGAGATATGAGGTATGAGATATCAGATATGAGGTATGAGGTATGAGATATGAGGTATGAGATATCAGATATGAGGTATGAGATATGATATGAGATATGATATGAGATATGAGATATGAGGTATGAGATATGATACGAGATATGAGATATGTGATATGAGGTATGAGATATGTGATATGAGGTATGAGATATGAGATATGTGATATGAGGTATGAGAGATGAGATATGAGAGATGAGGTATGAGATATGAGATATGTGATATGAGGTATGAGAGATGAGAGATGAGGTATGAGATATGAGAGATGAGGTATGAGAGATGAGATATGAGGTATGAGAGATGAGATATGAGAGATGAGGTATGAGAGATGAGGTATGAGAGATGAGAGATGAGGTATGAGAGATGAGAGATGAGAGATGAGGTATGAGAGATGAGGTATGAGAGATGAGGTATGAGATATGAGGTATGAGAGATGAGATATGAGATATGAGGTATGAGAGATGAGGTATGAGAGATGAGATATGAGATATGAGGTATGAGAGATGAGGTATGAGAGATGAGAGATGAGAGATGAGGTATGAGAGATGAGAGATGAGGTATGAGAGATGAGATATGAGATATGAGGTATGAGAGATGAGGTATGAGAGATGAGATATGAGATATGAGGTATGAGATATGAGAGATGAGGTATGAGAGATGAGATATGAGAGATGAGGTATGAGAGATGAGATATGAGATATGAGGTATGAGGTATGAGATATGAGATATGAGAGATGAGAGATGAGAGGAGCTGAGGTGAGTGTGTGGAGGACGATGGGCTTCAATGAAACACTGTGTGACTGCTTGAGTCAGTGAAAGTCTGAGGTTTTACTCCTTTCAAGGTTTTAAAACTCTTTAATGCACAAACGCTCCTCAATATATATATATATATATATATATATATATATATATATATATATATATATATATATATATATATATATATATATATATATATATATATGTACGTGTATATACTGTGGTTCTCAGCCTGAGAGTGAGAGGTGCTCCTGTGGTTGCTGCAGTAGGACTGGCCTCCGCTGGAGGAACCTCAGCAGAGTCAACGCTCGCCGTCTGGATGTGACTTTTATTTATTCTGCTTCTTTTGATGAATTGTAGTGGAGCTTGTTTCATAATGTGAAGATAACTGAGAGAAGAGCGAAAGATTTACACTCCATCGTTATTCTAAATCTTACATTAGTGTTTAATAAACGGGGAAATATGTGGCTTTGAAATCTTGTGTCTGAAACATCATTCAATATTTTAACTTCACAGATAATTCTTCCCTCAGACGACCTCTCAGTGAGGAGGCACACATCAGATCTGCGAGTATTAGAATCCATCAGCACCTCTGACTGTGTGGCAGCTTTGTAGAGACCGGACTCTGAAGAGGAGTTGGTGCTGACCGACATGTTTCAAAAACAACAAAGCTTCAGTATATACATCCTGACTGTAACACCGTGAGAGGGTTTCTCTTCCAGCAAGAAACACTCTCACACTGTTCAAATCTCTATTTTCCATGTGTGTGTGTTAATATGTGTGTGTGTGTTTAAATCTGCTCCAGCTTCAGTCTGTGAGAAAGCGCCGCAGGAGGCGTTTAGCCAGCCGGTTATGTGACAGGATTACAACAGCCAGGAGATTATTTAACTGTTCTCTGCAGGGGGGGGGGG
>CM051690.1:32003359-32058359 GCA_028022725.1 Lycodopsis pacificus | reverse complement strand
TAACATCTGTTTAACAGTGACCACGTGTCCCTGACTGACTGAACTCTGATTCTAAAAATAACATCTGTTAAATATAACTCCCCTCGTCTCTCAGGGCTTCTTCAGGCGGAGTCAGCAGAGTAACGCCGCCTACTCGTGTCCTCGGCAGAGAAACTGTGTGATCGACCGAACCAGCCGCAACCGCTGCCAACACTGCCGTCTGCAGAAATGTCTGACTGTGGGCATGTCCCGAGACGGTGGGAGACACACACACACACCTGCAGAAACATCTGGCGGTCAGCATTTTGCAAGACGGCAGAGCAGAAGAGTCTGGCTCTCTGCAACATGTTGTCTGCGGTCCTGTTCAGTTTTAATAAAGTCACGTGCTCGATGAAGACTTGATATCTGTGTCACTGCTTTCTGTTTGATGGACACATTGTGAGACAATGTTCTGCTCATCACAGACATGCTAAGGCCTCACCACGTCTCCTACACAGCAACACACAGACGTGATATTAGTTCTGACTCTTTGTAGTTTGTGTGTGTCTCTCTGTGGTCACTTTGCACCTCTTTGTTTTAGTCATTTTATGTCCCTTTTTGGTTATTTGTTTGAGTAACTTTCTGGTCTGCACGTGTCTCTTTGAGTGACATTGGTGCCTGTTCAGTCATCCATCCGTGTGTGTGTGTGTGTGTGAGACCAGATATCAGATATAAATCAGCATCCACCAGTCGACTCTGAGTCCTATGGGTGACCTTGTTACCATCACTCTTCACTCTCTGCTCGACTAAGCTTGGTGTTATCACCGCTGAACACATCCCTCCTGACTTAATGTGTTCTTGTTCCGCTCTCTTCTACTTCAATCACAGCTGTAAAGTTTGGTCGCATGTCCAAGAAGCAGCGAGACAGTTTGCATGCTGAGGTGCAGAAGCACCGCCTCCAGCAGCAGCAGGGTCCCGTCCTCCTGTCCCACCCCAGCCTCGGCACCCCGTCCCCGGGCGAGGTCGAGCCGCTGTCCCCTCACTTCGGCCTCACGGAGCTGCCGGACGTGCTGGGAGGCTACATGGAACAAAACTCTCCTGAAGGAGGATCAGTATCGTCCAAGGTCTGTGGCTTTGACTTTTCAGAGGGGCAAAACGCTAATCACCAAATGTCTCTTTGATCGATAAGACCTTCTCTTCCACAAACAGGCAGACTCTGGAGGAGGAGGAGAGAGAGGAGAAGGCCGTGGGTTCTACCTGGACATCCAGTCGTCCCCGGATCAGTCTGGACTCGATGTTAACGGCATCAAACCGGAGCCTCTGTGCGGCTACGGATCCAATGGAGACTTCTTCCCATATTGCTCCTTCAGCGACGGAGACACATCACCCACATTGTCCATGGCTGAACTCGGTAAGACGGAGGAAACAGAAGATGAACCATTGTGGTGTAACGGACCGTCAATCCGTGATCCGTACTGACCCCCTCACGGTTCTCACCACAGATTAATGACCCAGTCTAACGTTAACATCAGAGTGTAAATAAAGTCTAACGTTAACCATCACAGTGTAAATAAAGTGTTAACGTTAACCATCACAGTGTAAATAAAGTTTAACGTTAACCATCACAGTGTAAATAAAGTCTAACGTTAACCATCACAGTGTAAATAAAGTGTTAACGTTAACCATCACAGTGTAAATAAAGTTTAACGTTAACCATCACAGTGTAAATAAAGTCTAACGTTAACCATCAGAGTGTGAATAAAGTTTTAACGTTAACCATCAGAGTGTAAATAAAGTTTAACGTGAACCATCACAGTGTAAATAAAGTTTAACGTTAACCATCAGAGTGTAAATAAAGCTTAACGTTAACCATCAGAGTGTAAATAAAGCTTAACGTTAACCATCACAGTGTAAATACAGTTTAACGTTAACATAAGAGTGTAAATAAAGTCTAACATCAGAGTGTAAATACAGTCTAACGTTAACATCAGTGTAAATAAAGTCTAACATCAACATCAGAGTGTAAATACAGTTTAACGTTAACCATCACATTGTAAATAAAGTCTAACGTTAACCATCACAGTGTAAATAAAGTTCAACATTAACCATCAGAGTGTAAATAAAGTTTAACGTTAACCATCACAGTGTAAATAAAGTTTAACGTTAACCATCAGAGTGTAAATAAAGTTTAACGTTAACCATCAGAGTGTGAATAAAGTTTAAACGTTAACCATCACAGTGTAAATAAAGTTTTAACGTTAACCATCAGAGTGTAAATAAAGTTTAACATGAACCATCACAGTGTAAATACAGTTTAACGTTAACCATCAGAGTGTAAATAAAGCTTAATGTTAACCATCAGAGTGTAAATACAGTTTAACGTTAACCATCACAGTGTAAATACAGTCTAACGTTAACATCAGAGTGTAAATAAAGTTTAACGTTAACCATCACATTGTAAATAAAGTTTAACGTTAACCATCAGAGTGTAAATAAAGCTTAACGTTAACCATCAGAGTGTAAATAAAGTTTAACGTTAACCATCAGAGTGTAAATAAAGCTTAACGTTAACCATCAGAGTGTAAATAAAGTTTAACGTTAACCATCAAAGTGTAAATAAAGTTGTACTGACTCAGTATAACATGTGTTTCTAGTCTCTGATCATGTTTCATTGTAAACAACCAATCAGTGTTTAAAGCAACAGGAGGAGAGCTCGTAACGTTAGCAGCACCGCTAACGGCTAACCAACAGAAGGAGAGCTTGTAACGTTAGCAGCACCGCTAACGGCTAACCAACAGAAGGAGAGCTAGTAACGTTAGCAGCACCGCTAACGGCTAACCAACAGGAGGAGAGCTAGTAACGTTAGCAGCACCGCTAACGGCTAACCAACAGAGGTTCACTTGACATCATGATGCCTTCAGGCTCTGCTCAGTGAACATGAGTACTGGCTGGAGGTACATTATAACTAGTGCTGGGCAACGATTAAAATATTTAATCGCGATTAATCGCATGGATTTTTTGCGATTAATCGCATTGTTATGGCAAAGTTCAACAATGAATTATAAAGTAGTGTATTGTGCACTTTTATTTTGAAAGTACTGCTGTATGAACTAAAGGGCAATAACATTTGGTTCACGAGATGCAGGCAGCATGTTTCATACTTAATGTGAATATAATTCATACTTTGTTGGCATCTTATTCTGAAAACCGGATGTTGGTCTGAAGAAACCGGATGTTGTCTCACGTTAATGTTTCCGTAACTTTCAAAGTCCTTCGCTCTGATCTGTGCGTTTGAATGCGTTCACGGTGAATGTCAGCGTAGAGCTGCACTAACATGACTGACTATAGGATGTTTGCTGCTTTCATCCCACTGTTCTTGTCATCCTCTTGTTGTTGTGTCTATGTATTGTCTCTTGTCTTTCAATAAAAAAAAAAAAATAAATAAATAATAATAATAATTATAATAATACATTTAAAAAATGCGTTAGCGCGCGATAAAATAATTGTCGGCGTTAACTAATGAATGCGTGAACGCGAAATGAACGCGTTAACTTGCCCAGCGCTAAATATAACGTTATCATGATGTGTTCACACGTCATCTGTAAAATGTAGTTTTAGTGTTAAAGACGTATAAGAAGAGTTTAAATGTAATCCATAATGTAAATTACTTATTAATCTACAAATGAAAGGAGTTTACTAACTCGGCATGGAGGGTCAAACAAAGAGATACAACGTTGCATTCTAGGCCCGATTTTGACCTTTTTGGTTTTGGTTTTTCTCCAAGTTCCCAAACTTTCTGGAAATTACCAGAATACTCATTTAAGCTAAAAATCTTTTGTCTCACTGGACAATAAGTTCATATCTGACGCGTTATGCAGATTCATGTCCGATGCTCTGATTCTCGATGTGAAACTTCTGTAACGGATCCAAAATCAGAATCCACTTCTGGCGCCATGCGAGGTGCTGTGAGGAAAAGAGAGAAAGAGAGAAAGTCCACCGTACGGCAGAAGGTTGTAGAGAGCTGGAGGGAAACAAACAGAGGAGATGAGGAAATCTCTTGAAAGAAGGGAAGAAAAGAGGAGGAATAAAAGAAGAGTTAGTGAGAGAGAGAACTGTGGGGGCAAACAGACGGAGAGGTGGTTTAAAATAGCAGGAGGTTGGCGACTCATTAAAACCTCTGTTGGTAATTAGCTGTCTGTTAATTAGGGACGAGGAGGGCACTCGATGGGGGAAATCATCTCCTTGTTCTCTCTGGAGATTTCTGTGTTCTTCTTCTTCTGTCTTTGACCAAAAGAAAACGAGCTGACTTATCTTTCGGCAGCTTGTTTGTTATTCCGCCTTCATTCCTTCGTGCTGCAACAAGCAGCAGCTGAGCTGTCACTCAATCTTTCTTCTTTTGGGCTTTTGTTTCACAAACATTTTGTTGACACAGTTTCATACAGAGTAAATAGATTTGGATCATTCTGTGCCACATTTATTTGGTTATTTGCGGTAGTTTTTATGGATTTCTTTTTTTAAGGTGAAGTCCCGCCCTCCTCGGCCTCTGATTGGCTTGGACTTGTTGCCTTCTTTGCAGAAAGCTTATTGCTGGTGAAGATGATTGGTGGAAGGTTGTTGATGATTTCAGCTTTTTCCTCATATATGATTACAATGTTACAATGTGCTGCCTTTATGGATGGAATAACATTGCAGAAGTGTCGGGATTCATGATTTGATGCGTCATATTTAAACCCAATGTTGACCTGAATGGTGATGTGGACACTGATTAATAAAAACATTTAAAACTTCATGTCAGAGAGGTTTCCGACCTCAGACTCCAGATTGTTTTGTAATCCTTTAGGAAGCCTCAGAGTGTGAGGTTGTGGCTATTTCCTGGAGGCAGTAATAATAATAATAATAACTTTATTTATACAGCACCTTAAACAGAGTTTACAAAGTGCTTTGACAGACAAAGCAGCAAAAACAAGACGACAATAACAAGAAACGCTCAGTGAGACAGTCGATATGATACAAATAAAGTCAGAAATATAACAATGAGTAAGTAACAGGTCCGTGTCATGCTGAAGCAGAGGGGAACCAGAACAAGACCAACTGGTTCACAGAAGCCGTGAAGACAACAGGAAGTCTTCCTGCAGACGTCTGTGGCTGAAATGCATTGCAAAGCAAAACTATTTGATTTCATAGTACATCCTGAGGTTAGAGCAGGAAGCGTTTGCATCAGTGTAGTTTAATCCTCGTGGCCCCTGACGGACCTCGTGGGGGAACCTGGGCTCACCGTCTTGTTCTGTTGCAGATCACCTGGCTCAGACCATCTCAAAGTCACACCTGGAGACCTGTCAGTACCTGAGGGAGGAGCTGCAGCAGATGAGCTGGCAGAACGTCCTGCAGGATGAGGTGGAGAGCTACCAGAGCAAGGTGAGTTCATGCCTTCACCTCTGTTGTACTAGAACCCCGGTGCACCTTTTGTGTTTTTAGTGTTGAAAACAACAGTTTATTTCTTGATCTCTTCCCGCTCTGCAGCCGCGGGAGGTGATGTGGCAGCTGTGTGCCGTAAAGATCACCGAGGCCATTCAGTACGTGGTGGAGTTCGCCAAACGCATCGACGGCTTCATGGATCTCTGTCAAAACGACCAGATCGTGCTGCTGAAAGCCGGTGAGAGAGAACGCCGAGTCGGCTGCTTTCTTGTTCTTATCGTCAGCAAAACCTGATGTTCAAAACCAACAGAGAACGTTTCCACCAAGTATAGTGTGTCTCAAAGCCAGGTGTCTCATAGAGCTCCATTAAAACCAGGAGACAACCGCTCCACGTGTTAACGCTGCATTCTCTCTAGTGGCCACCAGGGGGCGACTCCTCTGGTTGTATAGAAGTCTATAGAAAATGACTCTACTTCTCTTAAGAACGGAGTGACAGGACGTCTATTTGTATGATTATTTTTATTAAAATGAACAGATTTATTATTCAATGTCTGTTAGAACTCAGTACAAATATTGTCAAATTGTATTTATTTTTATTTTTGTGAGTTGATATCAATGTAACTAATCATGAAATGGACATTTAATATCATCTCATATCGATCGAAGGCCACTGAATCATATCTTCAGGAATCATTGTTTGACAGTTAATAACTGATGAATCAAATCGTTGGATTTCACATTGTCATATTTCACATGAATCATATTTCACATGAATCATATTTCACATGAATCATATTTCACATTATCATATTTCACATGAATCATATTTCACATGAATCATATTTCACATGAATCATATTTCACATTATCATATTTCACATGAATCACATTTCACATGAATCACATTTCACATGAATCATATTTCACATGAATCACATTTCACATGAATCATATTTCACATTATCATATTTCACATGAATCACATTTCACATTATCATATTTCACATGAATCATATTTCACATGAATCACATTTTACATGAATCATATTTCACATTATCATATTTCACATGAATCACATTTCACATGAATCATATTTCACATTATCATATTTCACATGAATCACATTTCACATTATCATATTTCACATGAATCACATTTCACATGAATCACATTTCACATGAATCATATTTCACATGAATCACATTTCACATGAATCATATTTCAAATGAATCACATTTCACATGAATCATATTTCAAATGAATCACATTTCACATGAATCACATTTCACATTGTCATATTTCACATGAATCATATTTCACATGAATCATATTTCACATTATCATATTTCACATGAATCATATTTCACATGAATCATATTTCACATGAATCATATTTCACATGAATCATATTTCACATTATCATATTTCACATGAATCACATTTCACATGAATCACATTTCACATGAATCACATTTCACATGAATCATATTTCACATGAATCACATTTCACATGAATCATATTTCACATTATCATATTTCACATGAATCACATTTCACATTATCATATTTCACATGAATCATATTTCACATGAATCACATTTCACACGAATCATATTTCACATGAATCATATTTCACATGAATCACATTTCACACGAATCATATTTCACATGAATCACATTTCACATGAATCATATTTCACATGAATCACATTTCACATGAATCACATTTCACATTATCATATTTCACATGAATCATATTTCACATGAATCACATTTCACATGAATCATATTTCACATGAATCACATTTCACATGAATCACATTTCACATTATCATATTTCACATGAATCATATTTCACATGAATCACATTTCACATGAATCACATTTCACATTATCATATTTCACATGAATCATATTTCACATGAATCACATTTCACATGAATCATATTTCACATGAATCACATTTCACATGAATCATATTTCACATTATCATATTTCACATGAATCACATTTCACATGAATCATATTTCACATTATCATATTTCACATGAATCACATTTCACATTATCATATTTCACATGAATCATATTTCACATGATCATATTTCACATGAATCACATTTCACATGAATCACATTTCACATGAATCATATTTCACATTATCATATTTCACATGAATCACATTTCACATTATCATATTTCACATGAATCATATTTCACATTGTCATATTTCACATGAATCACATTTCACATGAATCACATTTCACATGAATCATATTTCACATGAATCATATTTCACATGAATCACATTTCACATGAATCATATTTCACATTATCATATTTCACATGAATCACATTTCACATTATCATATTTCACATGAATCACATTTCACATGAATCATATTTCACATGAATCACATTTCACATGAATCACATTTCACACGAATCATATTTCACATGAATCACATTTCACATGAATCATATTTCACATGAATCACATTTCACATGAATCACATTTCACATTATCATATTTCACATGAATCATATTTCACATGAATCACATTTCACATGAATCATATTTCACATGAATCACATTTCACATGAATCACATTTCACATGAATCACATTTCACATTATCATATTTCACATGAATCACATTTCACATTATCATATTTCACATGAATCATATTTCACATGAATCACATTTCACATGAATCATATTTCACATGAATCACATTTCACATTATCATATTTCACATGAATCATATTTCACATGAATCACATTTCACATGAATCACATTTCACATTATCATATTTCACATGAATCATATTTCACATGAATCACATTTCACATGAATCATATTTCACATGAATCACATTTCACATGAATCACATTTCACATGAATCACATTTCACATGAATCATATTTCACATGAATCACATTTCACATGAATCACATTTCACATTATCATATTTCACATGAATCATATTTCACATGAATCACATTTCACATGAATCATATTTCACATTATCATATTTCACATGAATCATATTTCACATGAATCACATTTCACATGAATCATATTTCACATTATCATATTTCACATGAATCACATTTCACATGAATCACATTTCACATGAATCATATTTCACATGAATCATATTTCACATGAATCACATTTCACATGAATCATATTTCACATTATCATATTTCACATGAATCATATTTCACATGATCATATTTCACATGAATCACATTTCACATGAATCACATTTCACATGAATCATATTTCACATGAATCACATTTCACATGAATCATATTTCACATGAATCACATTTCACATGAATCACATTTCACATTGTCATATTTCACATGAATCATATTTCACATGAATCATATTTCACATTATCATATTTCACATGAATCATATTTCACATGAATCATATTTCACATGAATCATATTTCACATTATCATATTTCACATGAATCACATTTCACATGAATCATATTTCACATTATCATATTTCACATGAATCATATTTCACATGAATCACATTTCACATGAATCATATTTCACATTATCATATTTCACATGAATCACATTTCACATGAATCACATTTCACATGAATCATATTTCACATTATCATATTTCACATGAATCACATTTCACATTATCATATTTCACATGAATCATATTTCACATTATCATATTTCACATGAATCACATTTCACATTATCATATTTCACATGAATCACATTTCACATTATCATATTTCACATGAATCATATTTCACATGAATCATATTTCACATGAATCACATTTCACATGAATCATATTTCACATTATCATATTTCACATGAATCACATTTCACATTATCAAATTTCACATGAATCACATTTCACATGAATCATATTTCACATGAATCACATTTCACATGAATCACATTTCACACGAATCACATTTCACATGAATCATATTTCACATGAATCACATTTCACATGAATCACATTTCACACGAATCATATTTCACATTATCATATTTCACATGAATCATATTTCACATGAATCACATTTCACATGAATCATATTTCACATGAATCACATTTCACATGAATCACATTTCACATTATCATATTTCACATGAATCATATTTCACATGAATCACATTTCACATGAATCACATTTCACATTATCATATTTCACATGAATCATATTTCACATGAATCACATTTCACATGAATCACATTTCACATTATCATATTTCACATGAATCATATTTCACATGAATCATATTTCACATTGTCATATTTCACATGAATCACATTTCACATTATCATATTTCACATGAATCATATTTCACATGATCATATTTCACATGAATCACATTTCACATGAATCACATTTCACATGAATCATATTTCACATTATCATATTTCACATGAATCACATTTCACATTATCATATTTCACATGAATCATATTTCACATTGTCATATTTCACATGAATCACATTTCACATGAATCACATTTCACATGAATCATATTTCACATGAATCATATTTCACATGAATCACATTTCACATGAATCATATTTCACATTATCATATTTCACATGAATCACATTTCACATTGTCATATTTCACATGAATCACATTTCACATGAATCATATTTCACATGAATCACATTTCACATGAATCACATTTCACACGAATCATATTTCACATGAATCACATTTCACATGAATCATATTTCACATGAATCACATTTCACATGAATCATATTTCACATGAATCACATTTCACATGAATCACATTTCACATTATCATATTTCACATGAATCATATTTCACATGAATCACATTTCACATGAATCATATTTCACATGAATCACATTTCACATGAATCACATTTCACATTATCATATTTCACATGAATCATATTTCACATGAATCACATTTCACATGAATCACATTTCACATTATCATATTTCACATGAATCATATTTCACATGAATCACATTTCACATGAATCATATTTCACATTATCATATTTCACATGAATCACATTTCACATTATCATTTTTCACATGAATCATATTTCACATGATCATATTTCACATGAATCACATTTCACATGAATCACATTTCACATGAATCATATTTCACATTGTCATATTTCACATGAATCACATTTCACATTATCATATTTCACATGAATCACATTTCACATTATCATATTTCACATGAATCATATTTCACATTATCATATTTCACATGAATCACATTTCACATGAATCACATTTCACATGAATCATATTTCACATTATCATATTTCACATGAATCACATTTCACATTATCATATTTCACATGAATCATATTTCACATGATCATATTTCACATGAATCACATTTCACATGAATCACATTTCACATGAATCATATTTCACATTATCATATTTCACATGAATCACATTTCACATTATCATATTTCACATGAATCATATTTCACATTATCATATTTCACATGAATCATATTTCACATTATCATATTTCACATGAATCATATTTCACATGATCATATTTCACATGAATCACATTTCACATGAATCACATTTCACATGAATCATATTTCACATTATCATATTTCACATGAATCACATTTCACATTATCATATTTCACATGAATCACATTTCACATTATCATATTTCACATGAATCATATTTCACATTATCATATTTCACATGAATCACATTTCACATGAATCACATTTCACATGAATCATATTTCACATTATCATATTTCACATGAATCACATTTCACATTATCATATTTCACATTATCATATTTCACATGAATCACATTTCACATGAATCACATTTCACATGAATCATATTTCACATTATCATATTTCACATGAATCACATTTCACATTATCATATTTCACATGAATCATATTTCACATGATCATATTTCACATGAATCACATTTCACATGAATCACATTTCACATGAATCATATTTCACATTATCATATTTCACATGAATCACATTTCACATTATCATATTTCACATGAATCACATTTCACATTATCATATTTCACATGAATCATATTTCACATTATCATATTTCACATGAATCACATTTCACATGAATCATATTTCACATGAATCATATTTCACATGAATCACATTTCACATGAATCATATTTCACATGAATCATATTTCACATGAATCACATTTCACATGAATCATATTTCACATTATCATATTTCACATGAATCACATTTCACATGAATCACATTTCACATTGTCATATTTCACATGAATCATATTTCACATGAATCATATTTCACATTATCATATTTCACATGAATCATATTTCACATGAATCATATTTCACATGAATCATATTTCACATTATCATATTTCACATGAATCACATTTCACATGAATCACATTTCACATGAATCACATTTCACATGAATCATATTTCACATGAATCACATTTCACATGAATCATATTTCACATTATCATATTTCACATGAATCACATTTCACATTGTCATATTTCACATTGTCATATTTCACATGAATCACATTTCACATGAATCACATTTCACATGAATCACATTTCACATGAATCATATTTCACATGAATCACATTTCACATGAATCATATTTCACATTATCATATTTCACATGAATCACATTTCACATTGTCATATTTCACATGAATCATATTTCACATGATCATATTTCACATGAATCACATTTCACATGAATCACATTTCACATGAATCATATTTCACATTATCATATTTCACATGAATCACATTTCACATTATCATATTTCACATGAATCACATTTCACATGAATCATATTTCACATGAATCACATTTCACACGAATCATATTTCACATGAATCACATTTCACATGAATCATATTTCACATTAATCACATTTCACATGAATCACATTTCACATTATCATATTTCACATGAATCATATTTCACATGAATCACATTTCACATGAATCATATTTCACATGAATCACATTTCACATGAATCACATTTCACATTATCATATTTCACATGAATCATATTTCACATGAATCACATTTCACATGAATCACATTTCACATTATCATATTTCACATGAATCATATTTCACATGAATCACATTTCACATGAATCATATTTCACATTATCATATTTCACATGAATCACATTTCACATTATCATATTTCACATGAATCATATTTCACATGATCATATTTCACATGAATCACATTTCACATGAATCACATTTCACATGAATCATATTTCACATTATCATATTTCACATGAATCACATTTCACATTATCATATTTCACATGAATCACATTTCACATTATCATATTTCACATGAATCATATTTCACATTATCATATTTCACATGAATCACATTTCACATGAATCACATTTCACATGAATCATATTTCACATGAATCATATTTCACATGAATCACATTTCACATGAATCATATTTCACATTGTCATATTTCACATGAATCACATTTGACATTATCATATTTCACATGAATCACATTTCACATGAATCACATTTCACACGAATCATATTTCACATGAATCACATTTCACACGAATCATATTTCACATGAATCACATTTCACGTGAATCATATTTCACGTGAATCACATTTCACATGAATCACATTTCACATTATCATATTTCACATGAATCATATTTCACATGAATCACATTTCACATGAATCATATTTCACATGAATCACATTTCACATGAATCACATTTCACATTATCATATTTCACATGAATCATATTTCACATGAATCACATTTCACATGAATCACATTTCACATTATCATATTTCACATGAATCATATTTCACATGAATCACATTTCACATGAATCATATTTCACATGAATCATATTTCACATGAATCACATTTCACATGAATCACATTTCACATGAATCATATTTCACATGAATCACATTTCACATGAATCACATTTCACATTATCATATTTCACATGAATCATATTTCACATGAATCACATTTCACATGAATCACATTTCACATGAATCACATTTCACATGAATCATATTTCACATGAATCACATTTCACATGAATCATATTTCACATGAATCATATTTCACATGAATCACATTTCACATGAATCACATTTCACATTATCATATTTCACATGAATCATATTTCACATGAATCACATTTCACATTATCATATTTCACATGAATCATATTTCACATGAATCACATTTCACATGAATCATATTTCACATGAATCACATTTCACATGAATCACATTTCACATTATCATATTTCACATGAATCATATTTCACATGAATCACATTTCACATGAATCATATTTCACATGAATCACATTTCACATGAATCACATTTCACATTATCATATTTCACATGAATCATATTTCACATGAATCACATTTCACATGAATCACATTTCACATGAATCACATTTCACATTGTCATATTTCACATGAATCATATTTCACATGAATCACATTTCACATGAATCACATTTCACATGAATCACATTTCACATGAATCATATTTCACATGAATCACATTTCACATGAATCACATTTCACATTATCATATTTCACATGAATCATTTCACATGAATCACATTTCACATGAATCACATTTCACATGAATCATATTTCACATGAATCACATTTCACATGAATCACATTTCACATTATCATATTTCACATGAATCACATTTCACATGAATCACATTTCACATTGTCATATTTCACATGAATCACATTTCACATGAATCACATTTCACATTATCATATTTCACATGAATCACATTTCACATTGTCATATTTCACATGAATCACATTTCACATGAATCACATTTCACATGAATCATATTTCACATGAATCACATTTCACACGAATCATATTTCACATGAATCACATTTCACATGAATCACATTTCACATGAATCACATTTCACATTATCATATTTCACATGAATCATATTTCACATGAATCACATTTCACATGAATCATATTTCACATGAATCACATTTCACATGAATCACATTTCACATTATCATATTTCACATGAATCACATTTCACATGAATCACATTTCACATGAATCACATTTCACATGAATCATATTTCACATGAATCACATTTCACATGAATCACATTTCACATTGTCATATTTCACATGAATCACATTTCACATGAATCACATTTCACATTATCATATTTCACATGAATCACATTTCACATGAATCATATTTCACATGAATCACATTTCACATTATCATATTTCACATGAATCACATTTCACATGAATCATATTTCACATTATCATATTTCACATGAATCACATTTCACATGAATCACATTTCACATTATCATATTTCACATGAATCACATTTCACATGAATGGCCACCAGGCTCTCTGGAGGTGGTCTTGGTCCGGATGTGTCGGCTGTTCGACTCTCAGAACAACGCCGTCTACTTCGACGGGAAGTTTGCGGGTCCGGACGTCTTCAGAGCTCTGGGTGAGTTCTTCTTCTTGCTCCTCACGGACGTCACAACCAACGGAACATCTCCTCCTCCTGCTCCACACGATGTGTGCTGTGGAGCCCCCTGTGGGTCACATGGTGGAAAGACATCTTATATAGATATATATATATATATCTATATATATATATCTATACACAGTATATGTACTAACATTCACTCACAGGTAATCAACTCTTTAACACAGATTTGCATTCAAATGAACTGATGAAAAGACATTTCCCCTTTAAATTCTGCATTCGCTCTTCCTTTGCACAATAACTGATGCAATTTCATTTTGCTTACGTTAGCTCGACAGCTAACTCACTGACTGTTTGTTGAGAGCAGATTGCGTTGTGGTCCTCGGCTCTTTTGTTTCTTCATTAGTTGTTGCTTTTTCCTGTACAAAATGTCGCTCTCCATCACACGTCACTGGATGATGACGTTATCATCGTCACCGTGCGTTGCAGGTTGTGATGACTTGATCACGTCGGTGTTTGACTTCGCTAACGGAATGTGTTCTCTGCACCTGTCGGAGGACGAGCTCGCTCTCTTCTCAGCGTTCATTCTTCTCTCTGCAGGTGAGTCTCTCTTCTCTTCAAAGCTTTTATCGTCACGACTCATTCTGCAGCTTGAAATCCTCGAGTTCAGCGGCTGAGTCATTCGTTGTTTCTCTCCAGACCGGTCGTGGCTGCAGGAGAAGCTGCAGGTGGAGAAGCTGCAGCAGAAGACTCAGCTGGCTCTGCAGCACGTCCTGCAGAAGAACCAGAGAGAAGACGGAGCGCTAAACAAGGTAACCACACACAGGCACGCACGCGCACGCACGCGCGCGCACGCACGCACGCGCACACGCACGCGCGCGCACGCACACAGAACCAGAACCTCAAACAGATTCTGAAGAAGTGATGAGTAGACAAAAAGTCTTGGCTAAGCCCCTCCCTAGAACGGCCTCTGTCCAATCCTACGTTAGCAACCGTAACAAGGCAGAGAGTCAACCTCCGCTTCTATAAAGTTCTTCAAAGCTTCATGCGTTAAAGCTGCATTCTCTCTAGTGGCCACCAGGGGGCGACTCCTCTGGTTGTATAGAAGTCTATAGAAAATGACTCTACTTCTCTCTTGATTTATTCCCTCAGTAAACATTGTAAACATGAGTTTATGTCTCAATCTCTAGTTTCAAGTCTTCTTCAATACAGCATGATGTTCATTTAGTACATGATGGTCCATTTAGAGTCACACAGACCATGAAGCAGGGGATGCTTTAGGGCGGGGCTACTGTGATTGACAGGTCTCTACCAGAGACCTACACGGCGTCTCTACGTCTCCTCCTCAGTCCACATACGGTCACTTCCTGCTCTCTGGTTGATAAAGAAACAAGATGGCGACGGCCGTAGTTCCTTGTCTATGAACTCGGCCTGCAGCATGTGTTTCTGAACGTTCGACAGCAGACTTCCTCAAAGTTCAGAGGAGAGAGTCGTATTGATGTCACTCGTCAGTGATGTTGAATATGAATCAAAGATTGATGAAGACGTTGTTCTTCTGTATGTGAGTTGTCAAGAAGTGTGAAGAGCTCTTCCGTCCATTGTCCCGTCCTCTTCATCCACAGAGGACGATGAGCTTCACATTCACGAACTAAACAGTACAAACATATTGCCTCATGAACAATAACTGAGATGTGTCGGCACTGTGGCGTTCAGGTGCGCCGTCTTTGTTCTCTCACTTTAATGTTTCCTTCTCTTGTATGATGATTTATTGGCTGCACATCAATCATATCAATCATGAATCATGATGGACCGCTTTGAGCAGTTTGAACCTGCTCTACAGGTTCAGTGCAGTTTGAGAATGGCCTCATGGCGCCCTCATGTGGTGAGACGGTGAACTACAACATCTGGAAAAACACGTTCATATTTAAACCAAACAGTTTGACACAGAAACAACAGAACAATATTCATCAGTTAGACACACATGAACCTGATCTCTGTACTTGTGAGGACTGATCACCTGGTCCTGGTCTTAACTTTGGTCTAAAGGAGACCTGAACCCTGAATGAGACCAGTTCATCTAACGTGAGTCTCTCTTCCTCACCGATGTGTAATAACTCTTCTCCTCTCCTTTCCTCTTTGTTTATTTCCTCCTCCTCTTCTTCCCCCTTTCTTTTCCTCTTTCCTCTCCCCTCGTCTCCTCCTCTGTTCTCTCCACACCTCTCCTCCCCTCCTTTCCTTGTCTTCTCTCTCCTCGTCTCCCCTGTCCTCTCCACACCTCTCCTCCCCTCATCTCCTGGTCTCCTCCCCTCCTCATCTCCTCCCTTGGTCTCCTTCCCTATCCTCTCTTCCCCTCGTCTCTTCATCTCCTCCCCTGTCCTCTCCACACCTCTCCTCCCCTCCTTTCCTTGTCTTCTCTCTCCTCGTCTCCCCTGTCCTCTCCTCCCCTCCTCTCTCCTCGTCTCCCCTGTCCTCTCCACACCTCTCCTCCCCTCATCTCCTGGTCTCCTCCCCTCCTCTCTCCTGGTCTCCTCCCCTCCTCTCTCCTCGTCTCCACACCTCTCCTCCCCTCCTCTCCTTGTCTCCTTGTCTCCTCTCACCTCGTCTCCCCTGTCCTCTCCACACCTCTCCTCCCCTCCTCTCTCCTCGTCTCCCCTGTCCTCTCCACACCTCTCCTCCCCTCCTCTCCTTGTCTCCTTGTCTCCTCTCTCCTCGTCTCCCCTGTCCTCTCCACACCTCTCCTCCCCTCCTCTCTCCTCGTCTCCCCTGTCCTCTCCACACCTCTCCTCCCCTCATCTCCTGGTCTCCTCCCCTCCTCATCTCCTCCCTTGGTCTCCTTCCCTATCCTCTCTTCCCCTCGTCTCTTCATCTCCTCCCCTCGTCTCCCCCACTGGTCTCCTCCCCTGTCCTCTCCACACCTCTCCTCCCCTCCTTTCCTTGTCTTCTCTCTCCTCGTCTCCCCTGTCCTTCCCTCTCCTCCCCTCCTCTCCTTGTCTCCTCTCTCCTCCCCCCCTCAGCTCAGGTGTAAGGTGTCAGCGTTGCGTTCACTGTGCAGTCGACACACAGAGAAGCTGTCAGCGTTCAGAGCGGTGTACCCCGACACGGTGAGGACACACTTCCCTCCTCTCTATAAGGAGCTGTTCGGGGCCGACCCGGAGCTCCTGACTCTGCAGAGCGACGACTAAACCTGGACCGGGAGCTCCAGAACTGGACGGACCAGGTCCAGTTTAAAGCGGCCACTGAGAACGAGACTCTGCACTCCTCAGAGTCCGCAAAAACATGGGACTCCTCAGTTTGTCTTTCTCCTCCTCCTCCTCCTCCTCCTCCTCCTCCTCCTCCTCCTCCTCTGGATGCAGTGAGGAATCGGAAGGTCTCCCTTCATCTGCATCAACCCACATCTCGTGTCCCTGGATCTTGGATGTGGATTCCCCTCTGACTGTAAAGACACCTTCAGTATTCAAACCTTCTGGTTGTCTCTGGACCGTCATCCGATCATCACACACAAGCTGCTGCTCTTCAGCTAATGTAGCTCACGGGACTAGCTAGCTCGGCCGCTAACCAGAAGCAGTTTTATAAAACCGGATGGTGCAACAAGCTAACATGATAGCTTCCATTGTTTTTTGAACTTCCCAGCTCTCCTTAATCTCAAAGGTCAGCGCTGATCAGGCAGTTGACACTCGTGCAATGGTGAGATTTTTGTTTTCAATGGATACATCATCTGTATCATCTTTTATCTCTTTTTATGGCTGCACTGAATCATCTTACACACATGTTAGACACGTTTTTTTCGAAATTCAGATTTGCTGTCTTTGGAAACTTCTCTTTTTTCCGGGTGTTAGTAATGTTTGTGAGCTTGGATTGAGCCACGGCATCAAAGTTTAAAGAAAACATGTCCAAGAGTCTGTGAATGCTTTAGTCATCCAGGTCACAGGTCATCCAGAAGACTTTAGGCGACATGCACAACACAAGCACAACACGGGACGATGTTAGCTGTAAAGCTAACTTCTGTTGGTGGTCGACACAAACACTAGATATTTAAAATGTTACCAAATAGAAATGAGCACATGCGTGATACATCTTTCACAGAACGGGGCCATCTTTAGTGGTTGGCATCCGATCAATCAAATCGACCCTTCGCTAAGTCCCGCCCTTTGGATGCAGACCGGCCAATCACAGCGTAGCATCTGCTGTTCTTCATCTTCAGGCTGGTTTCAGTGGATTTTGGAGCTCGTCCTGGTTAAGCGTTGAGTACTGATACTCATTACCCGAAGAGGTTGGAAGGAGATTTAAGTTTCTAAGTCGTTAGTGAAGCTAACATTAGCAGAGCACGTTAGCACAGCATTAACTATCATTAGCATGTCTATGCTACGCTAGCTACTGAAGGTGTAGTGAATGTATTTTAATGATTGTAACGGTGTTGTCCCTTCATCTCATCAAGGGTCAATTCATCAATCATTTTGACAACTAGATCAAAAACTACGTGCAGCTTTGCGCCTTGATTATTCAATATCAGACCAACTTCTGACCAACATAAGACCAACATTAGACCAACATCAGACCAACTTCTGACCAACATCAGACCAACTTCTGACCAACATTAGACCAACTTCAGACTAACATCAGACCAACTTCAGACCAACATCAGACCAACTTCTAACCAACATTAGACCAACGTCAGACTAACATCAGGCCAACGTCAGACTAACGTCAGACCAACGTCAGACCAACGTCAGGCCAACATCAGACCAACATCAGACCAACATCAGGCCAACATCAGGCCAACATCAGACCAACATCAGACTAACATCTGGCCAACATCAGGCCAACATCAGACCAACATCAGACCAACATTTGACCAACATCTGACCAACATCTGACCAACATCTGACCAACATCAGACCAACATCAGACCAACATCTGACCAACATCAGGCCAACATCAGACCAACGTCAGGCCAACATCAGACTAACATCAGGCCAACATCAGACCAACATCAGGCCAACATCAGACCAACATCAGGCCAACATCAGACTAACATCAGGCCAACATCAGGCCAACATCAGGCCAACATCAGACCAACATCAGAGCAACATTTTCTCTGTCCACACAGACATTCTGCTCTTTTGTTCTGCTCAACTTCTGTTCAACTTGTGTATTGAAAGTTTTGGGCTTTCTGGTGGATTTGAAGCCGGTAAGGTAAGAAGACAAAAACAAATACCATCTGACACCTTCTGAGAAGAGTCTTAAAATAACATTTATTGGGCAGGAAGTGTCTGTTGATGCTCCACTCAGGTTCATTATGAATAATTCAACTAAACACTAAACCTCATATTCACTTCTCTTCTCAGGCAGTTTTATTTGATTATTAATTAGCAGAAGCATGAAGGCTGCACTGTGAGCTCACCTGATTTAAAGATGGACCCCATGTTTGTGGTTATTTGATTATTTTGTTGATAATATTCATCTATATTTTCTTGTTGTTGACCACTGGAGCAAAGATGAACTGATCCTAAACAACTTTTACAAATTAATTAGTGAATAAGCACAAGTGAAGCAGAATTCCTCTTCCTCCTCTGGTTACGTGTGCATGGAACTTGCAGACAATTCATTCTGATGTAGCAGTTAGCATGTAGCAGTTAGCATGTAGCACCACCTGGTGGCCTCGCAGGACGGTGCAGGTTCTCTTGTTTCTGCTGAGTCGGTCCGTTGGGCTTTGATGGCATTGGATCCTTGTTTGTAATCCACATTGAACTTTAACAGCAACAAGTGAAGCCGGTTCGTTCTGTTGGCTGAGAAAGCAGAAACAGGTTTGAGTGTTGAATGTGCTGCTACGAGGAGACGATGTTAAGAAATGTTAAGTTATGCATCTGGTGTTCAGCTTGTATTTTGTCTTATTGCAAACCGGTCATGTGCAGTCTATCGATATGTACCGGCCCGAGATTCATGTCTTTAACAGCAGACTCAACCAGGCAAGTTCCAGTTTGTAACCATTTTAATTCATCAGACATTTGTGGGAAAATGTTATTCTTGTGAACCTGACCTTTGACACCAAATTCTTATTAGTTCATCTTTGAGTTCAAGTAGAGGTTTTGTGCCAAATTTGACAATAATAATAATGCATTGTATTTGTGTAGCACTTTAAAATGTACTCAAAGGCACTTTACATGGTAAAAACAGAAACAATAAAATCAATTACAATATGAACACAAGAGACAAGATGGCAGTAAGGAACAATAACAGAAAGATACATAACTAACTTCACAGGTTCAGATTGAAATGTTCCTGAGAATGAACCCGACAGACATTACACCGCTGGGCATTGTAGTTTTTATCAAACAAACTACACAAACTGTTCTCAGTGCCAAACTAAGACATTTGACTAACTGCTTGAATAATTGTAACTCTTTAGTTTGACCATGTTTACATTTGACTGATTCATTCATTTAGGATTCAACCAGCTTCATGAAAGCAATATTGTAAAAATAACAGTTTGAAGAGCAATATAGACGCTGCTTCTCCACAAAAACAGAAACTATGCAGAGTCCAGTACAGAGAGAAGTAGTGAAATATTATTACTGTGTTGCACTAAAGTCAGTCTACTGCCTACCTGTGTGTGTGTGTGTGTGTGTGTGTGTGTGCACATTTTGTTATCTGGAATACATTTCCAGAGTTTGGACTCATTTCTCTCCATCATTACTTTTATGCCTCACCACAACATCAGTCTGCAGGTTTTAAAGCCCAATAAAAACATCTGTAATGAACTTTAGCCATAACTGAATGTCAAGCAATAATGTAAATGTGTTTCTATCTTTGTTTTGTTGTGTATAGTTTTGAAGATACGGCATGGCAATGCAAGATTTCCTTTTGAATGTTTTGCGTGTTGTTGGCTTAATGTTCTGTCCGGAGCCGGAACATGAAGCCGTACGCTGACGACACGCTGTTCTCCCTCCATGCCGCCTTATCGGTTTGGCCCTCGTTCTTTTAGTAACTTAATTGATAAGTCTGTACAGGCCACAGGAAAATACTGCTGTAGATGCTTGATGAGCATCAGACTTTCTATCTGTTGATTGATATGCATCTTAATGTATCTGGCTTGATATGCACTGCTCTCCTTTAGCTGTAGTTTAGTTACACATGAGAGCATTTTGTCTTTTTAACATGTGTGTGATGCTAGGTTACCTTTTGTTAGCAGGGTCTTGGTTTTTACCAGCAATGCCCTCATTGTATGTTTCTTCACAGGGTTTATATATTCAAAGGAAAATTCTGTTTTATTAACAACAATGTTTTCTGAAGTTGTACAAAAAAAACACCATTTTGTGTTAAAAGTTCAGGGTTTCCGTGAGTGTTTTGCAAGCTAGCCGTCTCTAAGCATCCGGGAATAATGTCTTTTTGAATATGTCTTCCAAACTAAAATGTGCTGTAGAAGTAGTGAACTCCTTTAGCGAATGACTGGGGTTCGCCACAAAGTCACTTAAGGTGGACTGACCCAGTAACCACAGACGTATCTTGGGGGAAGTTGGACATTTCCAAAAGCTACTTATTGGATTTTTGTTTTCAGTGTTGCTTGAACCGCTGTGTTAAACTCTGCGGTTTCTTCCTGACTCATGTAATCGAATGCGTTACATTGAAATGGGACAAAGACTCTGGAACACTTCAACAAAATGCTAACGAAGCTAAGCTAACAGCAGCAAGCATGTCGGTTCATCTCATCTGAGTTGTACAAAAACACAATTTTCCTTTAAATTGTCAAATGTTATTTATGATAATGAAATATCACAGCACAAGGATGTGATTTCCTAGCCTGCACCTGTATCAGTGTGTTGAGCTCGGGATGATTCAATGTCTTTCTTTAAACTGACTTCTTTTGTTTTGATACCAAGCAGAGCTGCTGTATTGGAAATGTATTTAAAAAAATAAATAAAACAGAAAGAAAAGCATTTGTTTGTTTTTGGCTACTTTTAAATTCCATGTACCAAAAAACATGAAAAATGAAAGTGCTCTGTGTACAAAAGAGCAAAGTGGAAACTGTTATTGGCCACCTTTCAAACTCAAATAAAGTTCTCTGTGATTGAACAACTGGTGGAGTTCAAGAGGCTGAAAATGCAATAAAGCACTTCGCCCCGGTGTTCAGGCTCTGACCTCCTTCACACCTGCTGCATAATCCTCAGTCGCTAGTATGCTTCACCCCCTGTGAGCACTACACATACCAAATACACGTACACCCTCTGTGTAGTGATACACCCTCTGTAGTGATGCATCCACCCTCTGTGTAGTGATACGTACACCCTCTGTGTAGTGATACACCCTCTGTGTAGTGATACGTCCACCCTCTGTGTAGTGATACATCCACCCTCTGTGTAGTGATACATCCACCCTCTGTGTAGTGATACGTCCACCCTCTGTGTAGTGATGCATCCACCCTCTGTGTAGTGATACGTACACCCTCTGTGTAGTGATACACCCTCTGTAGTGATACGTACACCCTCTGTGTAGTGATACACCCTCTGTAGTGATACGTACACCCTCTGTGTAGTGATACGTACACCCTCTGTGTAGTGATACACCCTCTGTAGTGATATGTACACCCTCTGTGTAGTGATACGTACACCCTCTGTGTAGTGATACACCCTCTGTAGTGATACGTACACCCTCTGTGTAGTGATACACCCTCTGTAGTGATACGTACACCCTCTGTGTAGTGATACGTACACCCTCTGTGTAGTGATACACCCTCTGTGTAGTGATACGTCCACCCTCTGTGTAGTGATACATCCACCCTCTGTGTAGTGATACGTCCACCCTCTGTGTAGTGATACACCCTCTGTGTAGTGATACGTCCACCCTCTGTGTAGTGATACGTCCACCCTCTGTGTAGTGATGCATCCACCCTCTGTGTAGTGATACGTCCACCCTCTGTAGTGATACGTCCACCCTCTGTGTAGTGATACATCCTCTGTGTAGTGATACGTCCACCCTCTGGTAGTAATACGTCCACCCTCTGTGTAGTGATACGTCCTCTGTGTAGTGATACGTCCACCCTCTGTAGTGATACGTCCACCCTCTGTGTAGTGATACGTCCACCCTCTGTGTAGTGATACGTCCACCCTCTGTGTAGTGATACGTCCACCCTCTGTGTAGTGATACGTCCACCCTCTGTGTAGTGATACGTCCTCTGTGTAGTGATACGTCCACCCTCTGTGTAGTGATACGTCCACCCTCTGTGTAGTGATACGTACACCCTCTGTGTAGTGATGCACCCTCTGTGTAGTGATACGTCCACCCTCTGTAGTGATACGTCCACCCTCTGTGTAGTGATACATCCTCTGTGTAGTGATACGTCCTCTGTGTAGTGATACGTCCACCCTTTGTAGTGATGCATCCACCCTCTGTGTAGTGATACGTACACCCTCTGTGTAGTGATACACCCTCTGTGTAGTGATACGTCCACCCTCTGGTAGTAATACGTCCACCCTCTGTGTAGTGATACGTCCACCCTCTGTGTAGTGATACGTCCACCCTCTGTGTAGTGATACGTCCACCCTTTGTAGTGATGCATCCACCCTCTGTGTAGTGATACGTACACCCTCTGTGTAGTGATACACCCTCTGTGTAGTGATACGTCCACCCTCTGTGTAGTGATACGTCCACCCTCTGGTAGTAATACGTCCACCCTCTGTGTAGTGATACGTCCTCTGTGTAGTGATACGTCCACCCTCTGTGTAGTGATACGTCCTCTGTGTAGTGATACGTCCTCTGTGTAGTGATACGTCCACCCTCTGTGTAGTGATACGTCCTCTGTGTAGTGATACGTCCACCCTCTGTGTAGTGATACGTCCTCTGTGTAGTGATACGTCCTCTGTGTAGTGATATGTCCTCTGTGTAGTGATACGTCCTCTGTGTAGTGATACGTCCACCCTTTGTAGTGATGCATCCACCCTCTGTGTAGTGATACGTACACCCTCTGTGTAGTGATACGTCCTCTGTGTAGTGATACGTCCTCTGTGTAGTGATACGTCCACCCTTTGTGTAGTGATACGTCCTCTGTGTAGTGATACGTCCACCCTCTGTGTAGTGATATGTCCACCCTCTGTGTAGTGATACGTCCACCCTCTGTGTAGTGATATGTCCTCTGTGTAGTGATACGTCCTCTGTGTAGTGATACGTCCACCCTTTGTAGTGATGCATCCACCCTCTGTGTAGTGATACGTACACCCTCTGTGTAGTGATACACCCTCTGTGTAGTGATACGTCCTCTGTGTAGTGATACGTCCTCTGTGTAGTGATACGTCCACCCTCTGTGTAGTGATACGTCCTCTGTGTAGTGATACGTCCACCCTCTGTGTAGTGATACGTCCTCTGTGTAGTGATATGTCCTCTGTGTAGTGATATGTCCTCTGTGTAGTGATATGTCCTCTGTGTAGTGATACGTCCTCTGTGTAGTTGTAAAATGTATTTTCTTTGTTTCACGGATGTTTTGTTCTGATCAGTTGATCAGACTGAATAAAGGTGACTTGCTCTCAGCACAGAGGAGATCAGAAGGGAGAGGAACTACACGATGAGCTGGAAGGCGTTGATGTGTCTGTCCTGCAGCGGTCTTGGTCTTTCTCTCCACTAGATGGCGGTAGAGTACAGGTGTGTCTGTTATAACCTGCAACAGATCATTTCACTGCAGACAACAGTGACATTAAAGCAATGTTCTCCCCGACAGCGACTCCTGAGCTCCGATGTCACACCGAGGCTCACAAGATGACTTCACGGTTGATGGAGTTCGTGTCTGTGTTGAGGCTGAATATCAACTTCTACGTTTTCCTGTTCTACATGAAGAAAGAGCTGACAGTCGGTCTCAGTGCCAGCTGATGGATTCTCTCTGCTTCTCTTTCTAACAGCATTGTTGTTTTCTTCTGCTTTTAACGCTTCACGCTTCAGACTTCAGACTTCTTCTCTCGTTGTTTGTGTTTCTCTCTGCTCTTCATCGTCTGAAGTAACCGTGACTATTTCCTGTCGGAGTGTTTTTAGACCTTCTGCTCTCTGCAAACCTCATTTCTACCTTTTCACCGTTTGTCTTTTTATCCACTTCTTCTCCTTTCAACTCGTCCTCAATGTCTCAGTCTTCAGCTTTACCGTTCAACACTTTCCAAGAGATTTGTTGTGATTTAACAGTAATTACCATTCATGGTCGCTACCATCTGTATTTTGAGAGATTCTTCTTTTGCGTTCTAGATTTTCTTAAAGTGAAGGATACTCAGGGTTCTGTTCTTGGCAGGAACAACATCAAATGCTTGATTTCTCAGGCTCCCAGAGGTCTCCTGAAACGACCTGAAGTCGTATTCTCCTGATTACAGAGAACAATAGAGTCCCAGGACGGTTTACAGTCCTTTCATAGATGACCGTTTAGAAGCTGTTGTTGAATTTCAAATATTGTAAAATGCTCAACTTACAGAAATATCTTTTTTGCTTCCTTTATATGAGCTGACTCTGCACAGATGCTAATTTAACCTCTAAACTAAACTAAAGTGCTACAACGCTGCTGTAACAGACACAATTTGCCATCAACTGACTTTTTAAATTGGAGACGTTCCCGCGTCTGCGTTGATTACTTGAAGCTGTTGATTGTTGTTTGTCTTCTCACAGATGATTCGCCTCGAAACGACTTTTCTGAAATGTGTGAACTGATTTTTTTCTCTTTCTCTTCTATATAATAATAATAATAATTATCAGAATCAGAATCAGAATCAGCTTTATTGTTCATGTATACGTGCGCATACATGGAATTGTACTCCGGTTACACGTTACTCTCATCGTACATACACATATGAAATATATACAATAAAGAAGAGAAATATAAGAAAAACAAGGACATTTAACAGCTATATACAATATATATATCAAACAGAGGTGGTGCAGTATGACCTATTTATTGTTCATGAGAGTGACGGCCAGCAGAGAGAAGCTGTTCCTGTGTCTGGTGGTCTTGGCGTACAGAGCTCTGTAGCGCCCTCCAGAGGGGAGGAGGTGAACAGCTTGTGTCCAGGGTGTGATGGTCTGCAGAGATCTTTCAGCCCGTTCCTGACTCTGGAGGTGAACAGGTCCAGGATGGAGGGCAGGTTTATATCGCCGCGTTAATGTCCCTGAGGAGCATGCATACCAACCGATCGACGCATACCAACCGATCGACGCATACAAACTGGTGCAAGAACAGAGAGGAGGAAAGGTGAGCTTGTGTGTGCACGGAGGTGAACAGGGAGGGGAGGCGGTCCGATCGAGTTATGCACTGTAAGGAGAAGCCCTCAGTATTGAAGGAGGCTGCAAAGAGGCTCTAATCAAACAGGAAGCTTTAAGCAGGTTATTACAACGTGTTTAATGTCGTCGTCATCACACACACACACACACGAGCAACACGAGGACATCAGGGAATATCATAAAATCAACACCGTACAGATGAGCTCGTGCTGCTGAAATGTTTCTTTCTCAACTACTTTCTTTAAGGAGTTCACCAACATCAGACGAGCCTCTGACTCTGTGAGCCGCCTACAGTCTGAAACAGCTCGCTGAGGTTTTCAACCAACACTCATGGAAATAGTCAAAAACATTCTTGATCTTCTGATCGTGGAAGAAGAATCACAAGATGGAGAATTCCCTCCGTTTGTGTGTGTTGCTCAACACGATTTTCAAACTAATGTATTTCAATTGGAAGATTTAAAATCTTCCAGATTTAATTTCATTATTAAACATAATTTACCAAGTTTCATATCGGATGTGACAACCATATTCAAAATCACCTAATTTACTGTAATAGCTTAGTGTTAGCATGCTAACGTTAGCTTTGTGAGTTAGATACACAACAGTTATGTTGTGGACCATAATGTACTAAATGAGCATCATGCTGTCACGGGAGTTCACGGGTAGGACCCAAACGCAAGACCACAGGAGACAGAAGTTACTGGAAACAGGTTTTATTTCGAAGGTGCGTGGAGGTGTGGAGCCCGTGGTCCGACACCAGAGTAGGCAAAGCGGCGGTGTGAGTCCCGTGGCTCGACACCGGAGAGCTGGCCGCAGAGCGGCGGAGTGTAATCCGTAGAACACCAGTACTCTAGACGTAGCAGAGAGGAGAGAGATTAGAACAGGACGAAACAACTGGGTTCAACTCACGGAACGGCGGCGGAGGCTACCGAGGCAGAAGACGATACGGACTGACAACCCAGGCCTGCAAGACCAGGGCTGATATGCTGCCGGGGAACGAGCCAGATTGTCCGCAGCTGTGCATCCCTCCGGGCGTTGGCAGTGGGAGGAGTCTGGAGGCAGGTCCGAGACAACACCAAACACATGGCATAACAAAACAAACAGGGGAATGACAGACACATGAGGAAAGGAGATTGGGGGGGAAACAGAGGTTAACACACAATGGGTCAGACAGGGATCCTGACACATGCTGTATTGAAGTAGACTTGAAACTAGAGATTGAGACATAAACTCATGTTTACAATGTTTACTGAGGGAATAAATCAAGAGAGAAGTAGAGTCATTTTCTATAGACTTCTATACAACCAGAGGAGTCGCCCCCTGGTGGACACCAGAGAGAATGCAGCTTTAACACGTGAAGCTTTGACTTCTCTTAAAGAACCGGAGGTTGCCGCCTGGTTGCTATCAAAGGAGTGGATCAACCATGGGAATAGAATAGAAGTAGAACGGACATTGAACTGTTTTCCGTCGTCATTTGACGTGTAAGAGAAAATGCCGATTGTTGTTATGAGAAGTAGCCATCAGTGCATGAATGTGTGTGAATGGGTGAATGACATGTAGTGTTAACCTCTTGAACGCTAGCCCTATTTTTAGGCCTCTGCTCGAAAATTGCATACCCATACTAAAGAGTGTACTTCTGCAACTACAAGGTCTATTTCAATAATTCTGATTGTATAATACAGGTAACACTTGTGAGATGTGCTGATATGTGTAAATATTGTGTATATGTTACTGGTTAATAATAAATACACATATGGCACAGCTCAAATTGAAAAGGTTTCAGGTTCGCCTGAAAAAAAGCACTTGTGTCTAAAATATTACTTGAAATAAAGCCTAAACATGTCAATGACAGCCACAGTCATAGCACAGCCGGTTTTACAGTCTCTAAAACTGATTTGACTTCGATTGAGTGAAGAAGGCCAGCATAAACCAAGCAAAGGCATGCTAAATTATCATTGTTGGAACCAGCAGTTGCGCTGCTCTATTCTAATTCTATATGCTATATAACTAAATATTAACTATATATTCACTTGTCTTATCAATAAGAGTGTTCAATAATCATAATAAAGCAGTTTGGAATCATTTGGATTCATTTTGAGCAGTTTTGAGGTGTCATATCTGTTATTCATAAAAATAAATGCCTGTGTCTGTGTGTAAGTAAGGTTGGTAAGGCCTGTGATTGGCCGATTTAATCATGTGACACCTTGTTAGATGCGGGACAGTCCAACGGGAGCCATGCAGGGGTGTTTGAGAAGATCCGGCACTGTTTACTGACTAAAAATCTCGATATGCTGGCCGAACCCCCCTTTCTACATTCATTTGTCCAGCTGGCTGAATCCTCTGCCATTTTCTCATTTGTTCTCGGAGAGCCGCCACTTTACGTCACAGACACGACGGGGAGACATGACTATGCAGCTGCTGCAAATTTCCATGGAATAAATCCGCTTTTCGTCACGAAAATCAGCAAAAGGTACGTTTTTTTTACCCAATTATTTTTCAGCTGAGCTGTGGGTTGATGGTTGGCTGAACTAAAATAACTTTTGAACGGTTTGAAAGAGAGTGATTTCGAGAACGCCAGTCGACGCCGGGTCGAATCACGACCCTCCGGCATGTATTCATCCGCCACGATCGCTGCGCGCTTTCTCACGAGAGACCAAAACAAAGAGCATTGTACGCAGTTTTTTGCCCAAAAAAACGTGGTATTGTGGTAAAACTTATAGATATCTTATAGATATGATCTTAGTTCATGCATAATTGAGCATAGTGAAATGATCAGGCTAGCCAGCTAAGTAGCGAGTTGTGTGTTAGTTAGCGAGCTAGTTGTCCATTCGTCCATGCTTTAATGCTACACTGGTTACAGGAAATAAGCCAAAACAAGTTGTCACTCATCTGGAGATAGCGTTGATCTTCTGACGCTGTGACGAGTGTGTGGATCACTGCTGGGCATGAGTTAGCTTTTAAAAGACATTTTAATGACAATTGCATGATGATTTCAGAGACCTCCCCGAAATGTTGCTATTGAGGCTTTCAGGGGGTCTGAAGGGTCAATCAAGGAGTCTCAGACCTCAGTGATGCTGAAGCTGGCCATGAGTGGGTTTACATCCCTCGATTAAAGACTTGATTGAAGCTATAATACCCACCTGCTGTTTCCTCACCTTCAGCCCTCAGACCCCCGTCGCTGTAAAGAGCCTTTCTCTCTCTCGGCTTCTCGGCGTTAAACAGCCGAGCGGAGTGAGACGATATGAGGAGGACGAGTGGCTGCAGAGCTGCAGGACAGACGCCCTCCGGCTGTTGTTCTCCTCACACGGATGACATTTAGCTTTCACAACCTCCACGCTCCGTGCTCTTGTTCTCCACTTCGGTCCGTTACATCATCTCCCGTTGCTCTGCCTCCCGTGTCAGAGCTCTTCAGGGTTTATCACTTCATCAGCCCCACTCGGAGCCTCGCGGAGCGCCTGATGGAATCACATCACGGGCTTCTTGTCCAATGACACGCCTGAAACTGCTCCGGGCCCAAGAAGCCATTAGCCAGCATTCACAGTGATCCTCACTCAGGCTCTCCTCACACACTGATGCTGCTCCTCACATCGCTGCGCTCCGGCTTCTTGTATGTTCTCATGCACTCGTGATCCTATATTTCAGTCTGCACTCTGTGAACTAGTCCAACATAATGCGTAACAGCGCCAGTCCTCATGAAAAGGACAAAGTGCTGTTTTATTTCTGTATTTTACATTGAGATGATGTGTGTGTGTGTGTGTGTGTGTGTGTGTGTGTGTGTGTGTGTGTGTGTGTGTGTGTGTGTGTGTGTGTGTGATTTAAGGTATCAGAGTACGTGTTGTACACGTTTACTCTTCATGTCATTGGTTCTTGTTTTGTTTTCTTATTATTTGTTGCATATTCAAAATTAATCTAATAAAAAAGAAGAAATACATTTGTGCAACTTGATTGCCGTCTAAAGCTGAAGGAGCAATCGGACATCCGGCAAAATGTAGTTTTGATGGCGTTAACCTCAGATGTTGTAGTCCAACACGAGGTGTGTGTAGTCACACCGACCTTCCTCTGCACCTCCAACACATCTCTTCTTCTTCATCTTTGGAGTCATTCAGTCAGACACTTGTTTCCAGGAATCGATCGGACATTATCGACTTACAATCAGTGTGTTCAACGTCGGTATTCAAGAGAACTACGAGTCACCAGAAGTCATAAGTGCATCTCCTTTAAACGAGCATCATAGAGCATCAACCAGAGCAAGAGTGCAGAAACAAACTGGTTTGAATAGAATAGATGCTAATAAGTGCTAATACGATACAGGAAGTGCTGAGTGGAAGGCTCAGGGTAGTACTTCTTGAAGAGGATTAGGACTCTGCTGTCCTGACGTCAGTGGGGAGTTCATTCCACCACTGAGGGGCCAGGACAGAAGGGTCCTGAAGGGTCCTGGAGGGTCCAGAAGGGTCCTGAAGGGTCCTGACGGTCTTCAGCATCATCAGAGTCTCTTTAGACCACAAAATACTGTATTAGAGTTAAAATGACTCACATCCAGATCCCTGACCTGCCGAGCTGAAACCCCTTTGAGAAGTGAGACGTGTTCAGTTCATCATGGAACAAAACGCTTATTTGTTTCTCCAAAGTCTCCCCCGTGAGTTACCATCTTCTTCTTCTTCTTCTTCTTCTTCTTCTTCTTCTTCTTCTTCTTCTTCTTCTTCTTCTTCTTCTTCTTCTTCTTCTTCTTCTTCTTCTTCTTCTTCTTCTTCTTCTTCTTCTTCTTCTTCTTCTTCTTCTTCTGTTCTCCAAATATGCTGAGAGCCATTGTGATGATGACCACAGGTTTGTTGTTTGACTACTGAAAGGATCTAAACGTTCTCAAGTGTTTGAATCAATCCTTCGTGTCAGTGGAATCTTTCATGAACAGCAGCTTAATGAGTCCCCACTAGAAGCCGTCAGGACCAATCAGGCCGATCAGAATCCACCTCAGTCTGCTCGTGTTGCCCCGACCGTCACTTAAAGGAAGAGTTGAATGTGTGTGTGTTGAGTTCAGTGTGCACACAGGTGTTTCCTCCTGCAGCGCGTGGACGAGCTGAATTCAGATATTTATTAATTAAGGGCTAATTTCCCGCTCCATTGATTCCCGCTCCCACGTAGCTCAGCTCCTCAGAGGATCGATCAGCAAACGGACAAACCCCCGAAGTACACGGAGCCGCCATCACACTCCTGGTATGACGGGGGGGGGTGACCAGTGCAGAGGCAGCGTGTTGTTCCTTCCTTCGTCGCCTCTCCTTGCAGGTCTAAAGGGTTCTGACTCGTGTAGACCACCAGGTCTCTTGCATTCTGTACTTTCCATTGTCTGCTGTCCAATGATGAGGCTCGTAGCCAGAAGCACTTTTATTCCATGCAAACAAAAAATAGACAAAGATGCATCCCTATGCAATAATGTAGCATGAAAACACTGACCTGCTGGCGATAAGTACAGCAGTGTTCAATGTGCAGTCAGAAGCATTGTTGCTCCATCAAAGCTGAACTGGAACTAAAGGACCAACAATGACCGGACAGCAGAGCAACAGCACACAGAGCACATTCAGCAGCAACCCAGCTGTCAACATGAAGGAGCAGAGTGTGTGTGTGTGTGTGTGTGTGTGCGTGTGCGTGTGTGTGCGTGTGCGTGTGCTTGTCTGGCTGTGCGTGTGTGTGCGTGTGCTTGTCTGGCTGTGCGTGTGTGTGCGTGTGCTTGTCTGGCTGTGCGTGTGTGTGCGTGTGCTTGTCTGGCTGTGCGTGTGTGTGCGTGTGCTTGTCTGGCTGTGCGTGTGTGTGCGTGTGCTTGTCTGGGTGTGCGTGTGCGTGCGTGTGGTACATTGGGTTAGATATTTCCCAGAGTGCAGAGCGCTGCAGCACTATCAGCCTGAGGTGGTTGAAAGTGGAGAGTTGAGTTTGGAATCCGATCCCTCATCGAGAGCTTCGTGCCGCCGGGCGCCATCGACCGTCGCCTCCACGAGTTCCTCTGCTCGGACCACCGAAGAGCCAACGCGGCCGGTAATTACCTCCACGAGCCCACCGCCCAAACAAAGAGTCGATAGAGTGCTGCAGCTTCAAACACTGAAGTCCGGAGGTAGAGCGGCGGTACGACTGAGGCTTAGAGAGGGAGAGCGTCGGGGCTTTATTTAGCCCTTAATGGCTGAAGCTGAGCGGAATAATGAGGTGGATCGATGTCCATTGACCTGCTGCTCAGCCGCCACACTTCCCATCACACCGAGGCCTCGCGGTGAAGCCCGGTCTGCTCCCTAAGTAACAGAGTAACTGGAAACAACATCCAGGGAAGGAGGAGCTGCTGCAGTTGGGAAAAGGACGATTGATTGGTGCCATAATGATCAGAATATGGATTGCTTGAGGGGCGAGGCGTTAGTTTGGACCTGGAGAGGCGGCTCTGTTCCGCTCTTTCCCAGAAACACGTTCTATTCGTACACTTTACTCTCATGTGTTTCTCTGACGGGTCACATGCAGAACTCCAGCAGACAGTGAGTCACTTCAAGTGTGTCGCCTGACAGTTCGCATGTTGTGGTGAAACGGTGAAGCTCTGCTCTTGTAAAGCGCTTTCGGCCACTCAAAGCACTTTACACCACGTGTGTCCACATTCGAACCGTCCACCTTCAGCTCTCCTGGTCCTTCAGTAATAACACACACCTCCAGCATCAAGTCCAGCTTCAGGACTCATTGTCTCGCACAATATTGTCTCCAGATTCATGGTTCAATGTATTTAGTGGTGAAACCTGTGACCAAAGAGTTGCTCCCAGTTTAAGTGGTAATTCTTAGTTTCTCTGCACAGGTCCAACACACAGGACTCTGCACAGGTCCAACACAGGACCCTGCACAGGTCCAACACACAGAACCCTGCACAGGTCCAACACACAGGACTCTGCACAGGTCCAACACAGGACCCTGCACAGGTCCAACACACAGGACCCTGCACAGGTCCAACACAGAACCCTGCACAGGTCCAACACACAGGACTCTGCACAGGTCCAACACAGGACCCTGCACAGGTCCAACATACAGGACTCTGCACAGGTCCAACACACAGGACTCTGCACAGGTCCAACACAGGACCCTGCACAGGTCCAACACACAGGACTCTGCACAGGTCCAACACAGGACCCTGCACAGGTCCAACACACTGGACCCTGCACAGGTCCAACACACAGGACTCTGCACAGGTCCAACACACAGGACCCTGCACAGGTCCAACACAGGACTCTGCACAGGTCCAACACACAGGACCCTGCACAGGTCCAACACAGGACCCTGCACAGGTCCAACACAGGACCCTGCACAGGTCCAACACACAGGACTCTGCACAGGTCCAACACACAGGACCCTGCACAGGTCCAACACACAGGACTCTCAACCTGTAGACCAGGTCTCGTGTCCCAGAGTGTCATTTTGTGCTTCTGTACTTTTGTTAAGTTCTTCATCTTTTACTTTGTCTACGTCTCTGAAACCGAACAGGATGTTCTTCTCTAAACCTCACTAAGTGCTAAAGATATCGGGTGCAGCAGCTCATTGGGTCCATATGACAACATGAATACAACTACCTCCTGCAGCTGAACATGAACTCATGAGTCCGCTGAGACGTCGTTCAGGAACGTAGTCGGAACATGAACAGAAGGTTTGGTGCATGTTAGGAATTGGGACGTCTTTCAAGATGAAGGTGGATTTGCGGTCTTCAGTCGGAGGACCGTGGAGACGAGGACGCATCGGACTCGAGACGTGAAGAGAGCCGAGTGAGGGAGAGCAGAAGGAATGAACAGAGACATCACAGCCGCAGGAGGAAGATTCCATGAAACAGAGTGAACAAACAGTCAATACATCAATGATTCCAGAATATCGGGAACGCTGTCGTGACATTTCTTCTGAAAGTGAAACTGTCTCTTTCCTTTCAGGAGCATCTGTGGCGTCTCATGCTTCTCATTCGGAGTTCTGGGCCTTTAATGGCTTCTTCGTGCCGCTCGGTGTTTCCTGCAGTCACGGGCCAACGAGGCGGCGGCGCTGATGGGCCTGCAGTGCAGCGTGGGTAATTAGGCGGCCCAGACCAATCAACCAGCTCGCTCCTCTTTGGAAGAAGAGCGGCGGCGCAGACTAGCAGCTGGGTTCTAATCACACGTTCTCACCTGAAGAGAGGCGGATCATCACGGAACACAGACCGCAGGCCGCTCACCGTGGAACCCGAAGCCCGAAGCACGAAGCCCGAAGCCCGAAGCACGAAGCACGAAGCACGAAGCACGAAGCACGAAGCACGAAGCACGGAGGAACAGAAACAAACCAGAAACGTTCAGAAGAGGAAACTCCTGCTTTCATTGGAATCACATGAAATCCCAGCGACGATATGTTGGCACGAGCTGCATTGCATCATGGGTAATGACCCTCCCCCATGTGCTGGTGACGCCCAGCAGGAGACTGAACTTCACCGCATGGACGTCGCTCTGAGTCCCTGCTGGAGATTATGAATATATTAATATCTGTTATGAGTGTTGTTGTTGTTCTCTTCTGAAGTCTGTTATTAGTTTTATTATTTTGTGCTTTCGTGGAATTGTTTTGCTGCCGTCTTGAGCAGCTCCTTCCTCTCTGCATGGATTATAACAGAGAAATCCAAAGTTCAATAAATCACCCGTCACTTCTTTATTGTTAATACTTTATGAGCACACCTGCTAATCTTATCTTCCATGTATGAAGCTGAACAGACCCGACAATAGACGCAGCCGCTGCTTCCTCCCTCAGAGGACAGAGAGGAGGACAGAGAGGGAAGAGAGGAGGACAGAGAGGAGGACAGAGAGGAGGACAGAGAGGGAAGAGAGGAGGACAGAGAGGAGGGAAGAGAGGAGGACAGAGAGGAGGGAAGAGATGAGGACAGAGATGAGGACAGAGATGAGGACAGAGAGGACAGAGAGGAGGAAAGAGAGGAGGAAAGAGAGGAGGACAGAGAGGAGGACAGAGAGGAGGACAGAGAGGGAAGAGAGGAGGACAGAGAGGAGGGAAGAGAGGAGGACAGAGAGGAGGGAAGAGAGGAGGACAGAGAGGAGGGAAGAGATGAGGACAGAGATGAGGACAGAGAGGACAGAGAGGAGGAAAGAGAGGAGGAAAGAGAGGAGGACAGAGAGGAGGACAGAGAGGAGGAAAGAGAGGAGGAAAGAGAGGACAGAGAGGAGGACAGAGAGGAGGAAAGAGAGGAGGAAAGAGAGGAGGACAGAGAGGAGGACAGAGAGGACAGAGAGGAGGACAGAGAGGAGGAAAGAGAGGTAATTCAACAAGGTTGAACAACAAGGTAATTCAAAGTGCTTCACATAAAACCATTAAAAGCATCAAAACATAAGACAAAAGAAAAGGAGATTTAAAAACAATTAAGAACATTCATTAAAACACAGTGTAAACAGTTTCATAGTAAAATGCAGAAATGCAGGAAATTGATTAATATATTAATTGAATGTGGTTCAATTAAAGGCAGCAGCAAACAGAAAAGTCTTCAATCTTGATTTAAAGGAGCTGAGGGTCTCAGCAGACCTGCAGCTTTCTGGGACTTTGTTCCAGATATGTGGAGCAGAAACACTGAACGCTGCTTCTCCATGTTTAGTTCTGACTCTGGGAACAGAAAGTAGACCGGTCCCAGACGACCTGAGGGGTCGGGATGGTTCATAAGGTAGCAGCAGATCAGAGATGTATTTTGGCTCTAAACCATTCAGTGCTTTGTAAACCAACAGCAGGATTTTAAAGTCAATTCTTTGTTGGACAGGAAGCCAGTGCAAAGACATCAGAACTGGGGTGATGTGATCCACCCTCCTGGTCTTAGTGAGGACTCGAGCTGCAGCGTTCTGACGGACTTTTTACAGAGACCTGTAAACACACCGTTACAGTAGTCCAGTCTGCTGAAGATAAATGCGTGGACAAGTTTTTCAAAATCCTGTTGAGACATAAGTCCTCTAATCCTTGATATGTTCTTCAGGTGATAGTAGGCTGATTTTGTAATTGTCTTGATATGGCTGTTCAGGTTGAGGTCTGAATCCATAACTACGGTAGATTTCTGGCTTGGTTTGTGGGTTTTAACATCAGTGATTGAAGCTGAGCGGTGATTTTCAATTGTTCGTCCTTGGTACCAAAAACAATTACTTCAGTTTTATCTTTGTTTAATTGAAGAACATTCTGTTACATCCAGTTGTTGATTTGTTCAATGCAGTTTCCCAGCCCTGTATGGGATTATAGTCCCCTGGTGACATAGTTATGTAGATTTGTGTGTCGTCTGCATAATTATGATAACACACTTTGTTGTTTTCCATAATCTGAGCTAGTGGAAGCATGTAGATGTTGAACAGAAGAGGCCCCAGTATTGAACCTTGGGGAACACCACATGTCATTTTAGTCAGCTCTGATGTGTAATCAGCTACAGACACAAAGTATTCTCGGTCCTTCAAGTAGGATTCAAACCAGTTAAGTGCTGTGCCAGAGAGTCCCACCCAGATCTTTAGTCTTTCCAGGAGTATGGCATGGTCGACCGTGTCGAATGCAGCACTGAGATCCAGTAACACTAAGACTGAACTTCTGCCATTGTCTGTGTTTAAGTGGATGTCGTTGAAAACCTTAAGAGCAGTTTCAGTACTGTGGTGCTGTCGAAAGCCTGACTGGAAAACATCAAAGCAGTTATTTACGGCCAAGAAGTTGGTCAGCTGTTGGAAAACCGCTTTTTCAATTATTTTACTTAAAAATGGGAGGTTTGATATTGGCCTATAATTTTTCATCGTTGCGGAGTCTAAACTAGCCTTCTTTAGGAGCGGTTTAATAACTGCAGTTTTTAGGGCTTGTGGGAAGACACCTGAGAGAAGGGATGTGTTTACGATTTGTAAGAGATCAGTGGTCATGCAGTTTGAAATATCTTTGAAAAAGTGTGTTGGTAGAACATCCAAGCAGCAGGAGGATGACTTCAGATGTTGTATAATGTCTTCTAGGCCTCTATGGTCGATTGAATGGATGTTATTCAGAGATGGGGACAACACATATCCTGTGGTTGGTGTGGAGGCACTGACTGCTTGTCAGATTTTCTGAATTTTGTCAGTAAAAAAGGAGGCAGATTGATTGCATGCCGGTGGATTGGAGCTCAGCAGCTACCGACACTGGAGGGTTTGTTAGCCTGTCGACGGCAGCAAATAAGGCGCGTGTATTGTTCTTGTTTTTGGTTATGATGTCAGAGAAGAATGACTGCCTTGCATTTCTAAGTTCCAAATTATAATTGCGAAGTCTCTCTTTATAGATGTCACAGTGAACCTGGAGATTAGTTTTTCGCCACCTGCGCTCAGCTTTCCGACTCTCGTTTCTCTATTTTGACCAGTGTAGCATTTCTTCAAGGAGATCTTTGCTTACCCGAGACAACCTTCACTTTAGTGGGTGCAATGGCATCAATAATATTTTTAACTTTAAAATTGAAGCCATCTACAAGCTCATTGACTGAGAGGCAAGAGAGGGCTGGTGTGCAGGAGAACTTCTGAATAAATATTCACTGGTGTTTTCAGAGATGTAACGCTTTGTCACAACCTTGGTTTGGACATTTGTGTGCGAGGAGATTGCACTCTCAAAGAAAACACAGAAATGATCAGAGAGTGCAACATCAGTCACAGCAACCTTGGAAATGTTTACACCTTTGGTGATGATTAGGTCCAGAGTGTGCCCCCTGTTGTGGGTGGGTCCTGTCACATGCTGAGTCAGATCATAGTTATCAAGGACACCACATAGTTCTATAGACCCTCTGTCCTGGGGATTATCAACATGGATATTAAAATCACCAACAATAACAACACAGTCAAAATCAATACAGATTACAGACAGCAGTTCAGTAAACTCATCAAAGAAGGTTGCACAGTATTTAGGCGGTCTGTAAATGTTTAGGAATAAAGCTTGAGTGGAGTTCAGAGCCACATATTCAAAAGAACTAAAATGACCAAAGGACATCTGCTTGCATTGAAGAGAATCATTCAATAAAACAGCAACTCCACCTCCTTTCTTATGCGCTCTTGTTTCACTCATGAAACTGAAGTTGTGAGGTGTTGATTCAATAAGAACAGCTGCACTGTTATCTTGATTTAACCAAGTTTCAGTTAAAAACAAAATGTCCAGTTTGTGCCTAACAATAAAATCATTGATTAAAAATGTTTTTCCTGACAGAGACCTGACATTTAATGAAGCTAAGTTTAATGTGGTTAAAGCTTTCTTTGCCCAATTTATTTGGACAGGCTGACGAGGAATGTATGCTAAGTTTGATAAGTTTGCATGTTTACTATTGTTTCTTCGCAGCCTCACCTTTCTTTTTCTATAAACTTGCAGGACAGGAATTGAGACGGCTAGCTGCATACAGGCCCCGACTTTTCCTGGAGAGAGTCATTGGTGTCATTAGCCTTGTAGCCTGGACCCAGAAGATATCAATTATTTCCTTTATCAGTTAGGGGAGACAGAGAATGGTTGTGGAGCCGTCGAGTGGGGAGAGGAGTGTGTTTGGTTCCAGCAATGACCAGCTCATTCATGTGGTCAGTGAACTCCAGGTGGGGGGAGGATGGGGAGAGTGTGAGAGAGGATTGCAGTCCAAAGTTTGCCCATGAAGTAGAAGTAGGTGCTGGGGCCTCGTCTAGGAAGGGTGGGGAAAGTGGGAGTTGCAGTCCAAAGTATGGACCTGAAATAGAAGTAGGTGCTGGGGAGCCACGTAAAGACTCCTCGTCCCGGAAGGGTGGGGAAAGTGGGAGATCGTCTAGGAAGGGTGGGGGAAGTGGTAGATCGGAGGCGGTCCCTGATGATGAGGTTGGAGACTCCTCCTTTTGGCTGTCGTTAGGCGGGGGCATCCTTCCCTTATGGTCTCCATGGCGATGCTGTGTGGTTATCTCTTGTTTAGACTCCTCTCTGGTCTTGTCCTTGGCAGTAGGGACAGACAGGTGACGCAGGGAGAAAAATAGGTTAGAAGGAGCTGACAGCGGCGCCTCACAGCCGCCGGCTTTCATGGCTTCTTGTTCTCGGGGCCAAAAGACCAAAGAGTGACGGGAGCTGCACGGCAACACTTCCACTGCACATCTTCAGCGCCGAGGCGTCTAGTCTTCCCCCCATCGTCTCATCAGAGGACTCACGGACAGAAACAGAAATAAACCTGAAGGCAAGTTGTTTTCCTTGAGATGTGCAGATTATAGAATATTTTCAGAATATTTCAGAAGAAGTTATTAAGAAATCCCAACGTTGTAAGGGTGTGATGTGACAGGAAATAAATATAGTAGCGATACTGTTGAAGGCAAATTGGTTTTGTGTAATTGGAACAGGCGGTGTGGACCTGGACACGCTGAATCCCGTCACACCTCAGATGATCTCTCTGTGAGGCCAGAGTGCAGATAATCAGGACTTACACAAGCAGACAGTGTGAGCGTTTGACACGACGGTGGTCTCAAACATGGTTTGCATCAGTAATTCTCACACACACACACACACACACACACACACACACACACACACACACACACACACACACACACACACACCACACACACACACACACACACACAGATGTAACTCGTAAACAGTGTAGCTCAGTTCTACCCGTATCTCCAACGTTGGCAGAGATTCTGAATGATTCAAACGTCCTTCACCTTGTGCATCATCGTGACGTCACATCTCAATCAGCACGTTATGTATCATTGTTCATGAAGCTGCGATATTAATCACACTGCTCAGATGGGATATGATGCAACTTGTCATTGGTTGCAACATCCACTTCTGAAAAGTGAAGCCGATGCATTCTCTCTGCTGACCAGCAGAGGGCGACTCCTCTGGTTGCAAAAAGAAGTCCGGTTGTATCGAAGTCTATAAGAAGATGACTCTCACTTAAAGCAGGGTATGCGTTAAGGCGGGGCTTACTGTGATTGACAGGTCTCTACCGGCGTCTCGATTAAAAAGAACTGACTTCAGTCCAATGGCGTCTTGTCTGGTGTCGAGGTTACGACTCACTTTGCTCGTCTACAATGAGACGTTGCAGCAGATAGTCCAGCTGATGGGAGATGTTGAAGTCTGCTGGAACAGAAACATTGAATAAAAAGTAATTGTATTATTCTCTGTAGCGATGTACTCACAGATGTTAAAAATAGTTCTAAGTCACTGACGACAACACGATCGTATCAAAGAAAGAGGCTACACATCATGAACTATGCTTCATGAGCTAACCTGCTAGCTGTCGTTGCTCTTCTGTCTCCTGCATCATGGAGTCTATTTCTAACTCGTTCATCTCAATCAGAGCAGCGAGTATATAAGACACACGTAAACCATTGAGGTGGGTTCAGCAGGTTTGACTGTATGACCCCACCACATGTGACCTGTAGACCCCGCTTTGGAGCGATCTCGCCCCCCCTCCGGTCTCTCGTGTGGCGTCCTCGGGGACTCCGTCTCCGATCGGATTGACGGTTGTGTCGATGGCGAGCTGAGATCTGCCTGCTGCTGCTCGTCCTGAATATCAAACGGCTCTCGACCTTCAGCTGAGACGCACGTGGAAGCCGATGAGTCGTGTGTGTGCAGCTTTCCTACCAAATTCCGATGCCGCGTCTCACCTCCAGCTTTCAGGTGCGCCGGTGATTCGTGCAGCGGCGTCTTTGATATGCAAAGTGTGAGAGACGCTTCTCTTTTGGCTCTGCTTGGAACTTTTTTCCAGCAAAGCCAGCATCCCTCTGTGCGTCTCTGCTGGCTCCAGCTTTTTGTTCCTTCCTCTAAAGGACTGTCTGGGTGAAGAACATTGCTCTTAAGGTGTCGGACCCTCGGGAACGCCGTCAATTCAACAGCAGCGCTCCTCTTTCTCTGTTGCTGAGGTTTGAAGCGCCGCATGTCCTGCCCCTCAGGACCCTACTGGACTGAATATACCTGCCGCGTGAACGACTTTATTGATTTTCAAAGACAGATTGATCCAATACACTGCTGATAACCAACTGTCCCCGCAGCTCCTGGCGAAGGTACCCTTGAGGTACTTTATTTCTCAAATACACACAAACTTTTTTTCTCCGGTTTCTCTCTCGCTGGAGAAAACAAGACAGATCGAGTTTCAAGGGTGTGAAGAAACTTTTGCGCTCCAGAAGTTTGGAGTTCTGCTAAATTGACCTAGTTGTTCGAGGGGGAAGTGATCCAGAAAGTCAACACAATGATAATCAATAAAGAGGAAATATCCTGGTGAAGAACAAATACATGAACCAGCCTTCACTGTTAATATGATTAAGATTGGTCAAATGCAAATAATTCCTTCTGCCCTGAAGTCCAATTTCTGTATGTTACAGAGACTTCAATCCCACCTTCATGGACACTTTACGCCCTTTTTGCATTCTTTTACTTTTACTAACTCCTATTATACAAGCAAGTGTGAGACATGACCGTCTGAGAGTGTGAACCTTTAAACGGGCAGAGAGATCAGAGATGTTCAGGTCCACCAGTCTGGATCAGGACTTATAATCCTCAGGTTCATGCGGATCTGGTCTGACTCGCCTCGGGTCTCTTTTGATCAGGTGATGTGAAGCGTTCGGGACCTTTTTTTTCTAAACCTGACGTGACTGTGACTGGGGAGCCGACACAGAATTTGAATGCGTTTAGAGGTCGAGACCAGTTCACATTGTTAAGTCCACATCTCGGAAAGTGTGTACTGACGTACACACTTACACACTTACACACTTACTGACGTACACACTTACACACTTTCACACTTACACACTGACTGACGTACACACTTACACACTTTCACACTTACACACTTACTGACATACACACTTACACACGTACACACTTACACACTTACTGACGTACACACTTACACACTTTCACACTTACACACTGACTGACGTACACACTTACACACTTTCACACTTACACACTTACTGACGTACACACTTACACACGTACACACTTACACACTTACACACTTACTGACGTACACACTTACACACTTACACACGTACACACTTACACACTTACACACTTACTGACGTACACACTTACACACTTACACACTTACACACGTACACACTTACACACTTACTGACGTACACACTTACACACTTTCACACTTACACACTTACTGACGTACACACGTACACACTTACACACTTACACACGTACACACTTACTGTCCAAAAAACAACGTTTTTTAATTTTATCTGGGCTTTGGCACAGGTTGTTATCAGTGGAACACATTGCATTCTGGGAGATTATTTAAGAAACATCGGGCCAATCGGGTTAATCACATCCTTCAGCTTAAAACTGTTCTAAATCATTGATCATTGATTTAGCAAATGAAGCTGCAGGTAACCATAGCAACAGTGCTGATCCTTCACACCAGCATCTGTTAACGGATTTAAAAACAACCTTTAAATATGTACGGGTGAAACACGGCCTCACTTTCCTATTTAACTACAAACACACAGACAGATGTTACTACATCTGGATGAGCAATGAAACATATTTAAGTCGTAAACAGGAGAAAACCTACGGTTCTGTAGAGTGAAGTCAGAGCTTCATGTGTTAAAGCTGCATTCTCTCTAGTGGCCACCAGGGGGCGACTCCTCTGGTTGTATTGAAGTCTATAGAAAATGACTCTACTTCTCTCTTGATTTATTCCCTCAGTAAACATTGTAAACATGAGTTTATGTCTCAATCTCTAGTTTCAAGTCTTCTTCAATACAGCATGATGTTCATTTAGTACATGATGGTCCATTTAGAGTCACACAGACTTCAAATAGACTTCTTCTTCTTTCTTCTTCTTCTTTCTTCCAAATAGAAGTTCAGAGATTGAAGAGGCCGCACAATATAAAGGCCACTGATGCTGTGAAAGTGTCCTTTAGACCTGAGGAGTGAAAGTCACGGACAAAGAACAAAAATGAAATCATTCAACAATAATAAACACAGTGAAATGATTTACATATAAATCCTTTCACTGGATGAGCAGCAGCAGAATCCATTTTTCAGCTTTCCAATATCGTCCTTCTGTGTACAGCAGCGGTGAGAAGCAGAGTGATACATATGAATGAGCATCTTCACTGCCTCCTCTGTATACATACACACATATATACATATATATATATATATATATATATATATATGTATATATGTATATATATATATATGTATGTATGTATGTATGTATGTATGTATGCATATATATATATATGCATACATACATATATACATATATATATATATATATATATATATATGTATATATGTATATATATATATATGTATATATGTATGTATGTATGTATGTATGCATATATATATATATGCATACATACATATATACATATATATATATATATATATATATATATATATATATATATATATATATATATATATATATATGTATGGATATATATATATACTGTATATATATACTGTACATGTATGTATGTGTGTGTATGTGCGTGTGTGTGTGTGTGTGTGTGTGTGTGTGTGTGTGTGTGTGTGTGTGTGACCTAAACAGCAGGTGGAGGGGTGGATGTGACAATCGTTGCAGCTGATACATATTTAAATGGCTCAGCAGCAGCAGGGAAACATTTACTGCGGATGTGGAACAGAAGCTGTTTGCTTTACAAGCCTGAGTGCAGCGCTCACTGGATCCAGCAGGGAGGTGTGTGTGTGTGTGTGTGTGTGTGTGTGTGTGTGTGTGTGTGTGTGTGTGTGTGTGATGGAGGCACCAACAAAGATTTAATTATTCCCAGAGTTAGACAAACAGCTGACTGAGACCTGCACTCTGTGCGTTAACCTCAAATCTTAAATTGATCTCAGGATTAGATTTCCAGGCGGCGACGCCCCCGACCTTGAAAAAACATCTGCTGGTGTTTGTGAGGCTCAGAGAAAAACACGTCTCTCATCTCAAGTGTGCGTGTGTGAGTGTGTGTGTGTGTGTGTATGTATGTGTGTGTGTGTGTGGAGGTGTGTGTGTGTGTGAGTGTGTGTGTGGAGGTGTGTGTGTGTGTGAGTGTGTGTGTGTGTGTGTGAGTGTGTGTGTGGAGGTGTGTGTGTGTGTGTGTGGAGGTGTGTGTGTGTGTGAGTGTGCGTGTGTGAGTGTGTGTGTGTGTGTGTATGTATGTGTGTGTGAGTGTGTGTGTGTGCGTGTGTGTGTGGAGGTGTGTGTGTGTTCTCCAGGAGCTTTCTCTCTGTTTCCTTCTTGTCGTCATATGTTTGTGAAGCAGAATAACAAACGATTTTTTTCATCATTTTTTAAATCTATTGTTTTGCATCGTCCAGTCTTGTTATTTAAAGAAAACCTTCGTAATCGTGAACATCGTGAACATTGTGAACATCGTGAACATGGTCAGATGGTGGAAAGCTTAACTTGGTAACCAGTGAGCATCTTATGAGCTACATGAATGCTCAACATGTTATAGACCTGTAGATGTTATTAACCTGTAGATGATATTAACCTGTAGATGTTATAGACCTGTAGATGTGATTAACCTGTCGATGATATTAACCTGTAGATGTTATTAACCTGTAGATGTTATTAACCTGTAGATGATATTAACCTGTAGATGATATTAACCTGTAGATGTTATTAACCTGTAGATGTTATAGACCTGTAGATGTTATTAACCTGTAGATGATATTAACCTGTAGATGTTATAGACCTGTAGATGTTATTAACCTGTAGATGATATTAACCTGTAGATGTTATTAACCTGTAGATGTTATAGACCTGTAGATGTTATTAACCTGTAGATGATATTAACCTGTAGATGTTATAGACCTGTAGATGTGATTAACCTGTAGATGATATTAACCTGTAGATGTTATAGACCTGTAGATGTTATTAACCTGTAGATGTTATTAACCTGTATATGTTATAGACCTGTAGATGATATTAACCTGTATATGTTATTAACCTGTAGATGTCAGGATCCAGGATCCCTGTCGGACCCGTTGTGTTTCCCCTGATCTCCTCTCCTCATGTGTCCTGTCATTCCCCTGTTTGTTATTGTATGCCATGTGCTCTGTGTTTGTCCTCTGTCTCCAGACACCTCCCACACCCTTGATCGTGCACAGCTGAGGACACTCCAGCCGATCACCTCCTGCAGCCTGACACACCAGACTCAGGGCCCGCTAATGAGTTCCCTGTCACTATATAAACTCTGGTCCTGCAGTCTGGGGTTGTCAGGTCGTACTGTCTTTCACCCGCTTCAACCCCGTGGCATCCTCTGCCCTCCTGGGGTTCTACGGATTACACGCCGCCGCTCCGCCCTCCGTGGTGTTCAACGGACTACACACGCCGTTCAAGCGGCCAGCTCTCTGGTGTCGAGCCACGGGACTCACACCGCCGGTTTGCCTACTCTGGTGTCGGACCACGGGCTCCACACCTCCACGCACCTTCGAAATAAAACCTGTTTCCAGTAACTTCTGTCTCCTGTGGTCTTGCGTTTGGGTCCTACGCGTGAACTCCCGTGACAGTAGATGTTATAGACCTGTAGATGTTATAGACCTGTAGATGTTATAGACCTGTAGATGTTATTGACCTGTAGATGTTATTAACCTGTAGATGTTATAGACCTGTAGATGATATTAACCTGTAGATGTTATAGACCTGTAGATGATATTAACCTGTAGATGTTATTAACCTGTAGATGTGATTGACCTGTAGATGATATTAACCTGTAGATGTTATTAACCTGTATATGTTATAGACCTGTAGATGTTATAGACCTGTAGATGTTATAGACCTGTAGATGTGATAGACCTGTAGATGTGATAGACCTGTAGATGTGATAGACCTGTAGATGTGATAGACCTGTAGATGTTATAGACCTGTAGATGTTATTAACCTGTAGATGATATTAACCTGTAGATGTTATAGACCTGTAGATGATATTAACCTGTAGATGATATTAACCTGTAGATGTTATAGACCTGTAGATGTTATAGACCTGTAGATGTTATTGACCTGTAGATGTTATTGACCTGTAGATGTTATTGACCTGTAGATGTTATTGACCTGTAGATGATATTAACCTGTAGATGTTATAGACCTGTAGATGTTATTGACCTGTAGATGTGATTGACCTGTAGATGTTATTAACCTGTAGATGATATTGACCTGTAGATGTTATTAACCTGTAGATGTTATAGACCTGTAGATGTTATTAACCTGTAGATGTTATTAACCTGTAGATGATATTAACCTGTAGATGTTATTAACCTGTAGATGTTATTGACCTGTAGATGTTATAGACCTGTAGATGTTATTGACCTGTAGATGTTATTGACCTGTAGATGTTATTAACCTGTAGATGATATTAACCTGTAGATGTTATTGACCTGTAGATGTTATAGACCTGTAGATGTTATTAACCTGTAGATGTTATAGACCTGTATATGTTATTAACCTGTAGATGTTATAGACCTGTAGATGTTATAGACCTGTAGATGATATTAACCTGTAGATGATATTAACCTGTAGATGTTATAGACCTGTAGATGTTATTAACCTGTAGATGTTATAGACCTGTAGATGATATTAACCTGTAGATGATATTAACCTGTAGATGTTATAGACCTGTAGATGTTATTAACCTGTAGATGATATTAACCTGTATATGTTATTAACCTGTAGATGTTATAGACCTGTAGATGATATTGACCTGTAGATGTTATTAACCTGTAGATGTTATTAACCTGTAGATGTTATAGACCTGTAGATGATATTGACCTGTAGATGTTATTAACCTGTAGATGTTATTAACCTGTAGATGTTATTAACCTGTAGATGATATTAACCTGTAGATGTTATTAACCTGTAGATGTTATAGACCTGTAGATGATATTGACCTGTAGATGTTATAGACCTGTAGATGTTATTAACCTGTAGATGTTATATACCTGTAGATGATATTGACCTGTAGATGTTATTAACCTGTAGATGTTATAGACCTGTAGATGTTATTGACCTGTAGATGTCATTAACCTGTAGATGATATTGACCTGTAGATGTTATTAACCTGTAGATGTTATAGACCTGTAGATGTTATTAACCTGTAGATGATATTAACCTGTAGATGTTATTAACCTGTAGATGTTATTAACCTGTAGATGTTATAGACCTGTAGATGTTATTAACCTGTAGATGATATTAACCTGTAGATGTTATAGACCTGTAGATGTTATTAACCTGTAGATGATATTAACCTGTAGATGTTATAGACCTGTAGATGTTATTAACCTGTAGATGTTATAGACCTGTAGATGTTATTGACCTGTATATGTTATTAACCTGTAGATGTTATTAACCTGTAGATGTTATAGACCTGTAGATGATATTAACCTGTAGATGATATTAACCTGTAGATGTTATTGACCTGTAGATGTTATTAACCTGTAGATGATATTAACCTGTAGATGTTATTGACCTGTAGATGTTATTAACCTGTAGATGTTATTGATCTGTAGATGTTATAGACCTGTAGATGTTATTAACCTGTAGATGTTATTGATCTGTAGATGTTATAGACCTGTAGATGTTATTGACCTGTAGATGTTATAGACCTGTAGATGATATTAACCTGTAGATGATATTAACCTGTAGATGTTATAGACCTGTAGATGATATTGACCTGTAGATGTTATTAACCTGTAGATGTTATTAACCTGTAGATGTTATAGACCTGTAGATGATATTGACCTGTAGATGTTATTAACCTGTAGATGTTATTAACCTGTAGATGTTATTAACCTGTAGATGTTATAGACCTGTAGATGATATTGACCTGTAGATGTTATAGACCTGTAGATGTTATTAACCTGTAGATGTTATTAACCTGTAGATGTTATATACCTGTAGATGATATTGACCTGTAGATGTTATTAACCTGTAGATGTTATAGACCTGTAGATGTTATTGACCTGTAGATGATATTAACCTGTAGATGTGATTAGAACAGAAACCAGCTGGTGCTGCTGGACCGTGGACTCACGTCTCACGAGCTGCTTTCATGACGTTGTTTTCACAGAGGAAGCTATAAACAGCTGCCTTGCTGCTGAAGACTGGATATGAATTGAATGTGAGCTTCCTGCTCAGTCAGAGACGAGCTGGTGAGCAGAGTGCAGCACTCAGCAGCTGATGGACGAGTATCCACATCAAGAGCTGGTGGAGACACGAACACAACGACTGAATGAATCACCACTCACTGCTGGATGAGGAGATAAGAACGGCTGGACTGAATATCATCTTCATAATGTTAACATTTGAATTGAAAATAAATATTAGAATGCTGCACAGAGATCAGGCTGCTGTTCTATTATGAGTATTATAATATCTGTGATTCCAGGGTCACACCTCTACCTACAGAAGATACATGTGATCATTTAGACAAAGCCTCAGATGTTTTTATCTCATAAAATAATCCATGTTTGTTACGGCTTAGCTTTCAAAAAGGACTCGCTCTCCAGCTCCCAGCACACCAAGCGAGGCTCACGCCTGTAACGTTACAGACTGACATGTTCCCATCGTGTCCTCACATGAGGACTCTGCTGGTACCGGCTCTAACGGTGAGCACCTGACTGAGGACCTGAAGAGAGCCGGATCACCCTCTGGTCTCACTTCATGGTAACAGACTCCAGATCAGTTTGTGAGTTCAGACTCTCACTGGAAGAAAAGTGCTGCTGTCCGTGGTGCTGAAAGAAGAAAAGGGACGTACAACGTGTTTTCTGTGTGTGTGTGTGTGTGTGTGTGTGTGTGCGTGTGCGAGTGTGTGTGTGCGCGTATGTGTGCGTGTGCGTGAGTGTGCGTGTGTGCGTGTGTGCATGTGTGTGTGTGTGTGTGTGTGTGTGGGAGGAAGAAATTAAAAAGCACTCAAGCCCAGGATTATAAGACACACACACACACAGCAGAGCCACATGGCTGGAGATGAGCAGAGAAAGCCTGTTTGCTGAGGACGCAGTGAAAGCTCTTTGTAATGCAAACACAGTTCGTGTGTTTTATTCTCTCTCTGTGTGAATACTGTCTACACATCATCCGCAGCAGATGTTGAAGCTCTAACTCGACAATCACTCGCGTCAGACTCATGATGTGTGCCGAGATAGATAGATGAGGAGATGAAGAAGCGCTGCAGCGACTTGAATGAACCTTTTCCTGTGCGGCAGGACGACCATATGTTCAGTCACTCTTCAATCCGGCGCCGGCTCGGTTGGAGGTTTGGGGTCCTGAGATGGGCCCCCAGCAGCAGAGTGACTCAATCATGCTTCAGTAATGAAAACGAATCCAGTCACACCGGCTCACCTCTGTTTTCAATTCCACTCAATGTGATCATGGATATGAACGTTTGCACCCCCCCCCCCCCCCCCACTCGGAGGCAGAGTGATGCGATCAGTCGTGGCTGCACATATCACAGATCAATGCATACTCCCTGTGGGGCAACGAGTAATACACAGCTTAGCTCAATGGAGGAGGTACATGAAGTTAGGACGAGCTCACAGTCAGCCGGCTGCTCGTAATCCACTGTGCTGCAGGGACCAGTGGAGCTGTATGCTGGTGGGCAGAAATGCTCTCACCACTAATTCCATCCAGCTGTTTGTGCTTTGCGACACGAAGGATTTGTTAAACCCAACGGGGAGGTATTGATTGTGAAGCGTGTTTCTTGTACAGGAACAGAAAAGGGAGGAGACATGAGCATCGACGTCCTCAGATAGAGGAGCTGTTTGTCCCAGACGTCGTCTTCTCTCAGTCAGTGGTCTGCTGCTGCTTCTCATGCGCCGTCAACTTCAACCGACTCGACGTGGCTGCACTGACTTCTCACTTCTTATGTTTGATGTTGAACCTCCATCAGCTGATTCAGGACATTTAAAGGCCGTGAACTGTTTTGGTAGAAAGTGGTGTTTTGGTGCTGAAGGTGGGGAACTTGTCCCGTTAAAGAGCTGATGAGCAACATGTGGAGGGAGTACAGAGGCCGGTACGGGGAACATAGAAAGAAGGTCCGAGCACGAGCCCGTTTCAGCTCTTCTTGATTTCACTTCCTGTTTCATTCTGTCATTCACCTTCACACGCTTCCTCCTTTGCTTTACTTCCTGTCTTTGTTTAGTTTCCCGTCAGGTTTGTCCCGCATCTCTGCTTCATCACTGAATCACTGAGGAGCAGTAACTGTTCTTCCACACAGCACCAAACTGTGCAACCTTTTGGATTCACAAAGAATAAATTCCCGAGAAGAGAAGAAGTAGGAGAGGAGGGAGGAAGCACTCAGCGCAGATGTGGATCTAACAGACTCCAGCGGCTCATCGGCCGCCTGCTGCGCAACAGCACTGATGCAGAATATGGAAAGGATGGAGTGCACTTAGGCACCCGGCACAGCGACGATGAGTGAATAGAAAGGCAGCACCTGTTGGGAACGTGAGCTTCATGTTGACGTGTTCCTCGGTTCCATCAGTGTTGCACTTCTTGTTGACGCATTTGTGTGAGCAAACAGCTGCAGCACGAGTAGAATCCTGCAAACACTTTGTGTCCCTGACGAGTTAAAGGCCGAGTCCCTGGATGTTCTGCATCCTGACACCCGAGCTAGTGGACTCCAGCACGCTTCATGTCTGAGGATGCACAGAACCAACACTCACTCATGGGCAAGGTTCAGGCATAACTCCAGCAAAAGAACGCATCAGAGAGACACCGTAGACTGAGATGAAGATTGAAACATTTAACACTGACACAGTTCGTGTGATAGAAAGAGAATCTGACGACGCTGAAGACCTTCAAGAAAGCAGATTTCAATATTGGATATCGAAAGTAATATTGTGACAGAAAGCGTTCAGCTCTGAGCGTCTGTGGCTGCGAGGAGACGTTCACTGCTGACCTCAGGAAGTGAAATATATCAACTCTATGAGCACCACACCGTTCACCAGTCCTCTGATGAAGATGATCTTCAGTCAGCTGCTGATGGGCTGTTGACTCCTTTAGTTAAACCAACCAGCAGCTGAGCAGTTTGAATAAATGGAACTATTCATTGAGTCCGTGGGTCCTAATGTAACGCATCACACACAATCATTGTTCTGTCTGTTGTCACTTTACACAACATGCAGAAGAAGACGATCGGTGGTCCGACGACATGCCTTCAGTGGGGATGATGGTTCGACTAACTGCCTCTATTGTCCACAACCAGACATAGATTAATAACCAACAGCAGATGTGACAACAGCACTGACCTGGAGATCAGCGCTGCAGAGATCTGTGATTGGCTGAGATCAGCGCTGATGAAGGAGGTTCAGGAGGGCAAAGGCCTCAGCTGGTGCAACTTACAAGGATGTAGATACAAGGCCTTGATTCCAGCTTGACTTTGTCTGAACCTCCACCCGATGGACCAGCATGCAATGCAGCTTCATCCGGTTGTGTTCAGGGTAGAGATGCCCTGTGGGAGTGTGTAGAGCAGGATGAGCGAAAGGTTGTCTTCATCATCTTCATTACGAACTGGTGATGGTGTTCAGCTAGCGTGTAGAAGACAGGAAGACAACATGTACGTCCTGCTTCCAGAGACGCTCTCTGTGTTTCACTGTCTTCAGTGCCACTGAATGGCTCAGCTCCTCCTGGCCACACATGTGGAGAAGACATGTGGAGGTGTGTGTTGTTGTGCTGAAGCGGTTCGGGCTGAGCTCACACACGGAGCCTCGTGACCTTTCTGACCTCCACAGCGGACAGAAGCGTGAAGCCGCTGGGATGACGAAGGTTTCACAAAATCCATGCAGGAAAAAACGAATCAAAGGCCCCTGAGGAGGCGTGAATCAAAGAATAACCCGGCAAGGCTCCAACATGAACACGAGCGCTGCTGCAGCACTCAGGAAGGTGATCAGCAGCTGTGATCCTCATGTGGTCCTCATATACGCTGCGTCAGCAGGACGAGCGCCACTGAACTGCTGTCAGACAGAGAATACTACACACTGTGATGTCATCATCATCCACAACATCTCTGTTACTGAATTATATCAGAAACCACACGAATCAAGGGATCAATGAGTTCATGGGGGGAAATACAAGCCGTGCTGCTGGTGAGGAACCAGCCGTATGTCGTGAGCATCTGGAGGCTTATCTTCTGATCAGAGAGGTGGAGCATGTTGTTCCTCTAATAACATGCTTTACATTTGATTTAATACTTGTTATAAAGCAGAGAATGAATGAATGAATGAATGAATGAATGAAGAGACTCTGCAGACGAACCAACCAACAGATCAAACCAAACAGAAGAGAAACAGCACCTCGCTCGCTCCTCTGCTGTGGAACTCTTGTGAAGCTAGTTCTCTGGTCTGGAGGAGAACTCTTCCTCAGCTTCGAGCTGAATGACGGCGAACTCTTCATCGCTCCTGAAATGTTCACAAAACCCACAGAAGACGTCTTTCAATGTCTTTGGACTTCAGATCTGATGTCACTCACAGGAAGGTGCTGGTGGGATGTTGATCTCTATATATATATATATATATATATATATATATATATATATATATATACGCATTGAGCGTCTCATGTTGTGCAGAAGGTAAAAGCTCTAATAACTGGGTTATTATGGAGCAATACTGATAAAGTGCAGAGCAGGAAGTGGACAAAGGGACAAAGGGACACATCAGTGGACAAAGAAATGTTTTATTTTCATTTCAAGGAGAATGAAAGAGCTTGATGAGAACTGGTCTGTTCGCTGCAGTAGAGGTTAAAGGTCAACGAGGAACGATGATGATGATCAGTTTCACTCCAACGCTGGAACGATGTGGTGCTGCGGCTGGAATCATGCTTTCTAAATAATGTCAAATAGATGATGAATAAATGCTGCATACGTTCGTTTTGTGCTGTTTTAAAGATGCTGACGTTCTGTTGCTTCTCTTCTGTGAAACATGCAGACGGCTTCACAGCGACGGCTTCACAGCGACGGCTTCACAGCGACGGCTTCACAGCGACGGCTTCACAGTGTCGCTGTGGATTCACTGCCGTGCTTCTCTGTGAAGAAGACGTTTCCTGGTCCTCAGGTCGATCCTCACATGAATATCTGCTCCAACAAGCTGCCTTCAAGAGAACACTCCCTCAGCAGGAACACGTAGAGCGCGTGGCGGGGCCGCCGCCCACAACACGATGTCATCAGGAAGTGATGTCATCTGTGAGAACATCTGTGGAGACCAGATGCAGGAAGAAGTGGGGAAAGAAAAGGCCTTCGCTGCTGCTGCAGACACAGTTATAGCCGCCAGCAGAGGAGGGGACAGGTAATGAGTAGGGACCCCTGAGACCCGGTTCCAAACAAGAACCGGGTCTCAAGGAGTAGAAACCTGGAATATGTCGGTAGCTGTGGAGCGAGATGTCCTCGTCTCAGACCTCCTCTATCGTCTCTCTGCTTCTCTCAAACACAGTAGAACCCTCGCCGGTGAGGTGAGCTCAGCTTCTGGTGATTCTGCCTTGAGGTTCTTCTTTCCACTTCATCTTCTCCTCTTCAGGTTCTCGAGGCCGCCTGCTGAAGCCTCTCTCTCTCTCTCTCTGCTCCTCGATGCGTAGAGCATCATTGGTTCATCACGAGGTCCTTCACCTCCACCTCGCTGCCTGCTTCTCCTCCTCTCAGTCTGCAGAGCGGATGCTTTAAGTGCAGCTGCAGACGAAGACTCCGTGTCTGTCATGAGGCCGGTGAAGTCGGCTGAGTCTTCCTTCCTCTTGTGCTGTAACGGTGAAGTCGGCTGAGTCTTCCTTCCTCTTGTGCTGTAACGGTGAAGTCTGCTGAGTCTTCCTTCCTCTTGTGCTGTAACGGTGAAGTCGGCTGAGTCTTCCTTCCTCTTGTGCTGTAACGGT
>CM051690.1:31965859-31998359 GCA_028022725.1 Lycodopsis pacificus | reverse complement strand
TTGATGAAGTTTTGCTATTGAAGGCCCGAAGTGTTTCACATGCTGATTTTAACCATTTTGAGTGAAATACCTGAAGGACTCTGATGGATTGCCATGAAGTTCATTGACATTCATTGTGCTGAGGATCCTCGGGTCCTCATCACATCCTCGAGTCTCTGCCATCGTAAACAATGAAGACGACGTTCGTGTGTAACAGTAAATGAGCTGCAATTATAAAGCACTCTAAAGGAGACCAGACCTGTAAAAACTTAAAATGAATCACAAAATAAACTATTGTTTAAATCACATCTGTCCTTCCAAAGACGAAAATGATCGATAGGACCCAGCGTTTCATTCAGCCTTGTTTCAGACTCAACCTCAGGAGGCTTCACACGTCTGCTTCAAGAAAATGTTTTTCTCAAGTAATGCAAACCACATTATGTCGTTTTTATTTATTCATAAAATAAAAAATCAAGTTCAATAAAAGAAACCGCTTCCGGGGATTCATGCAGTAAACACAAGGAGCTAATTAAAAGACTGCATGACGCCACAACTATTGATGATGCTGACAGGAGAATCTAAAACAATATGTAACGCTCTGTGAATAATTATCATCTTCATCTTCCAGAAGATAATATCGTCTCATCAATCAGAAGAGACACGTGAATGAAGTCAAGATCATAGTTTTCTTACAACGGATGATATTTGATAAAGTATCTGATGCTTCGTCTCTAAAGGGACATGTTTTTCGGACATGTTGTGTTTTCTTACAAAAGTCCAGCAACACGTGTCATTTTTCCCTCGTTACATGTAAAAGGTAAGCAACTTAGTTAAGTCTAGGCAATAAAACAACTTCGTTAAGTTTAGGCAATACAACAATGTAGTTAAGTTTAGGCAATACAACAACTTGGTTAAGTTTAGGCAATAAAACAACTTGGTTAAGTTTAGGCAATACAACAATGTAGTTAAGTTTAGGCAATACAACAACTTGGTTAAGTTTAGGCAATACAACAACTTGGTTAAGTTTAGGCAATACAACAATGCAGTTAAGTTTAGGCAATACAACAACTTGGTTAAGTATAGGCAATACAACAATGTAGTTAAGTTTAGGCAATACAACAACTTGGTTAAGTTTAGGCAATAAAACAACTTGCTTAAGTTTAGGCAATACAACAATGCAGTTAAGTTTAGGCAATACAACAACTTAGTTAAGTCTAGGCAATAAAACAACTTGGTTAAGTTTAGGCAATAAAACAACTTGGTTAAGTTTAGGCAATACAACAATGTAGTTAAGTTTAGGCAATACAACAACTTAGTTAAGTTTAGGCAATACAACAACTTGGTTAAGTTTAGGCAATAAAACAACTTCGTTAAGTTTAGGCAATAAAACAACTTCGTTAAGTTTCGGCAATAAAACAACTTAGTTACGTTTAGGCAATAAATCAACGTAGTTAAGTTTAGGCAATAAAACAACGTAGTTAAGTTTAGGCAATAAAACAACGTAGTTAAGTTTCGGCAATAAAACAACTTAGTTACCTTTAGGCAATAAATCAACGTAGTTAAGTTTAGGCAATAAAACAACTTACGTTTAAGTATTATCGTTTAAGTATTATCTTATATTATCTTACATTTCACATTTTTACTCCGTCTGTACATACTGGTATATTTTGTATTCTTCTTTACTGTCATATTTTTTTACTACCGTTTACTGTTTAGTCTATTTATACTACTTGATTTTTTTATCTTCATTTATTACTTGTGAGCGATGCTGCTGTAATCCTGTAATTTCCCCACTGAGGGACTAATAAAGGATTATCTTAGCTCTTATCTCTTATCTTAACTTAGTTAAGTTTAGGCAATAAAACAACGTAGTTAAGTTTAGGCAATAAAACAACGTAGTTAAGTTTAGGCAATACAACAACTTGGTTAAGTTTAGGCAATACAACAACTTGGTTAAGTTTAGGCAATACAACAACTTGGTTAAGTTTAGGCAATACAACAATGTAGTTAAGTTTAGGCAATACAACAACTTGGTTAAGTTTAGGCAATACAACAACTTGGTTAAGTTTAGGCAATACAACAATGTAGTTAAGTTTAGGCAATACAACAACTTAGTTAAGTTTAGGCAATACAACAACTTGGTTAAGTTTAGGCAATAAAACAACTTGGTTAAGTTTAGGCAATACAACAATGTAGTTAAGTTTAGGCAATACAACAACTTAGTTAAGTCTAGGCAATAAAACAACTTGGTTAAGTTTAGGCAATAAAACAACGTAGTTAAGTTTAGGCAATAAAACAACTTGGTTAAGTTTAGACAATAAAACAACGTAGTTAAGTTTAGGCAATAAAACAACTTCGTTAAGTTTAGGCAATAAAACAACTTAGTTAAGTTTAGGCAATAAAACAACTTCGTTAAGTTTCGGCAATAAAACAACTTAGTTACGTTTAGGCAATAAATCAACGTAGTTAAGTTTAGGCAATAAAACAACGTAGTTAAGTTTCGGCAATAAAACAACTTAGTTACGTTTAGGCAATAAATCAACGTAGTTAAGTTTAGGCAATAAAACAACTTACGTTTAAGTATTATCGTTTAAGTATTGTCTTATATTATCTTACATTTCACATTTTTACTCCGTCTGTACATACTGGTATATTTTGTATTCTTCTTTACTGTCATATTTTTTTACTACCGTTTACTGTTTAGTCTATTTATACTACTTGATTTTTTTATCTTCATTTATTACTTGTGAGCGATGCTGCTGTAATCCTGTAATTTCCCCACTGAGGGACTAATAAAGGATTATCTTATCTCTTATCTCTTATCTTAACTTAGTTAAGTTTAGGCAATAAAACAACGTAGTTAAGTTTAGGCAATAAAACAACTTCGTTAAGTTTAGGCAATAAAACAACGTAGTTAAGTTTAGGCAATAAAACAACGTAGTTAAGTTTCGGCAATAAAACAACTTAGTTACGTTTAGGCAATAAATCAACGTAGTTAAGTTTAGGCAATAAAACAACTTACGTTTAAGTATTATCGTTTAAGTATTATCTTATATTATCTTACATTTCACATTTTTACTCCGTCTGTACATACTGGTATATTTTGTATTCTTCTTTACTGTCATATTTTTTTACTACCGTTTACTGTTTAGTCTATTTATACTACTTGATTTTTTTATCTTCATTTATTACTTGTGAGCGATGCTGCTGTAATCCTGTAATTTCCCCACTGAGGGACTAATAAAGGATTATCTTATCTCTTATCTCTTATCTTAACTTAGTTAAGTTTAGGCAATAAAACAACTTCGTTAAGTTTAGGCAATAAAACAACTTCGTTAAGTTTAGGCAATAAAACAACGTAGTTAAGTTTAGGCAATAAATCAACGTAGTTAAGTTTAGGCAATAAAACAACTTGGTTAAGTTTAGGCAATACAACAATGTAGTTAAGTTTAGGCAATACAACAACTTAGTTAAGTCTAGGCAATAAAACAACTTGGTTAAGTTTAGGCAATAAAACAACGTAGTTAAGTTTAGGCAATAAAACAACTTGGTTAAGTTTAGACAATAAAACAACGTAGTTAAGTTTAGGCAATAAAACAACTTCGTTAAGTTTAGGCAATAAAACAACTTAGTTAAGTTTAGGCAATAAAACAACTTCGTTAAGTTTCGGCAATAAAACAACTTAGTTAAGTTTAGGCAATAAAACAACGTAGTTAAGTTTAGGCAATAAAACAACGTAGTTAAGTTTCGGCAATAAAACAACTTCGTTAAGTTTAGGCAATAAAACAACGTAGTTATGTTTCGGCAATAAAACAACTTACTTACGTTTAGGCAACAAAATAACTAAGTTAGGTTTAGGAAAAGATCTTCATTTGGGTTAAAATAAGGACAGAAGTGGCAGACGTTGACTTCTGGTTTCACATAAGGCAGGAACATCGGTCTCCTGGTCAAAGATCAGCCTCCAACCCTGCCCGCCCTGTGTGGGCTGCAGCTGTCCTCATATACCTCATTCACGATTACGTGGATTTCAAACTAAACCTTTTCTTGGGCTGTACGGATGAGCAGCAGACAGGTGAATCCTTCCATGGAGTCCAGACACTGGTGGAGGTGGCGGATGATTCTGCTGAGGTCAGCCCGTTGAGTAAACCTAATTAGATTCTGTAAGGGATTTGAAAGGATTCACATTTGATTACTGGACACTGGATACTGGGTGTGAGGTTGATGAACTGCAGTCGGAGCCCATCCTTCATTCTGTGATTCACTGCAAGTCTCTGCAGAGCCCTGAGGATTGGTGGAGTGTTTAATATGTTCTTTGAGTAATTCATCAGGATTCCAGCGGTGCAGAATGAAGCAGCTGGAGTGCCTCTCCCCACTCTGGCCTCGATGTGTGTGATGACTCCTCAGGTAAACACGTTGCCTGTAGATAAGTGATTTGTGGACGGATGTTTTGAAGCCTTAAGTTGGGTGATTTCGCCGTCATCATCTTGGAATCCATGTTTTTTTTGTTGCAGCCAGTGAACTGTGAGGAGTTGAAGTTTGGCCTCCTCTGTTTGAGACATGATGATCAAGAATGAGCTGTGTTTTCTCCCTGAAGGATGGAATTAAGAATTTAAGAAAATAATGAGGTTGTGAGGAACGGACCGTTCTTACCTTTCACAATAAAAGCCTGAGACATGAACTCTGTAACTGTTTACCAGACGGAACTGAAACTCAGCAGGTTGGTCTCATCCAGCATTCAGAGCTACACTGAAATAATAACTATGATGCACAGCAATCTGCAGATATCTCACAAAATCATTTGTATGTTATCCACGTAATCATGAACTATGAACTATGAACACACGGGGCGGGATCGGTGGTGGATGAGCTCAACGTGTGAAACGATGTTCAGTACTTATTTTAACCCAAACGGAAATATTTTCCTAAACTTAACTAAGTTGTTTCCTGTGAAGATAGAAGTTTATTTTGAAAAGACTTTTGTAGGAAAACACACAAAATGAGATGTAGCTTTTCAAAAGATACGATATGAACAGTTGATGAGAACACGTTGACGCAGAGCATTCAACTAAAAGGAAACTCAGTCGTGACTGAAGAAGACTGAAGAGTCTGTCTTCACATTGTGACAAACAGAAAGTCTGACAACACTTCACTTTCATTCATCAAATACAGAGATATAAATGCACCGAGGCGTGTTCAATGAAAGTATTGGTATCCGATACCTGATGGTCATATTGCCACAGATACCTGAGGATGGGATCGATATCTGCATCAGCATCTGAGCACATTGATCAAACCGTCATCAGACTGTGCCGTGAAGGAGGAACGACTCCGCTGAAGAGAAGAAGACGCTTTGACAGTTCAACAAATAGTCCGAAGGGATTCGAACGGAATATGTCTGACGCAGGATGTTTCACTCTTTGAAGGGTTCGGGTTAACTTTTGAAGATTGTTTTTAAAATTGAATGGTGTCAAATATAATGTACAGAATTTACCAAATGTTGAATATTACTAAAACAGACGAGGACGTTCGTGTTCGTGTTTTACTTTCACTTTGGTCGCTGCATCGACTTGAACATCGCTGAGCTTTTCTTCTTCATGCGTCTCCTCCTCCTCCTCCTCCTCCTCCTCCTCCTCCTCATTTCACTTCTCTCCCTTTTGTGTTCTCATTTGCATTTCAACACTCGTTCTGGTTTCTCTACATTTCATCAGACCGGCTCTCACACACACACGCACGCGCACGCACACGCGCGCACGCGCACACACGCACACACGCACACACACACACTCAAACACTCTCACACGCACGCGCACGCGCACACGCACTCTCACACGCACACACACACTCTCACGCGCACGCACACACACACACACTCTCACACGCACGCACACGCACACACACACACACACACACACACTCTCACACACACGCACTCTCACACGCACACACACACTCTCACACGCACACGCACACACACGCATACGCACACACACACTCTCACACGCACACACACACACACTCTCACACACACTCTCACACACACACACACACTCTCACACACACTCTCACACACACGCACTCTCACACGCACACACACACACTCTCACACGCACACACACACACTCTCACACACACACACACTCTCTCTCTCACACGCGTGCGTGCGTGCGTGTGTGTGTGTGTGCGTGTGTGTGTTCTTGGAAACCCTCCGAGGCTCAACTCATCTTACGTGCATGTGTTTCTTTCCCTGCATTAGCGTTTCCATTATGGAAATGAATGACAGAATTACTGCTCATCACCTCCGTCATGCGGCCCGTCGGCGGCTCTCTGCCGGGAGCAGGAAGTGGAGGAACAGCACGAAAGCAAAGCGAAGGTCAGAAACAGAGCCGGTAAGAGTTCAGATGTGGGAGACGAGCGGGAGACCGACCACGCAGAGTCCAGACAGCAGCAGAGCATCTTCATAGAAATATCAAGACTTTACTCTCATCACACTTCCACTTCAGGCTCCTGGTCTCTCAAAATATTACAAGTCAGAAAGCTAAAGATGGTTTATGAATGAAATTAATTAATGACTGATTGAGATGAAAAAGTGCCACATCTACATTTAACGACGCTACTTTCCCGAAACAAAGAAAAACAAAAAGGTAAATCGTCTTCATGTGAGAAATCACATGAACTGTGAGATTCTGACTGATCAATAACAGGACTTATTTAAATCTGAAGGCAGTGGTTTCAGGCTCTGTTGGGTCGCCACTAACTTTGCTTCTGTTTACTAAGTCACTGCAGGTGAGTCAGCAACACTCGTCATCCATTTTAACCATTTATTGCAACAAATGTAAAAACGGTGAAACGTGGCGCTGATGGCTCCGCTCCACCGAGCTAAGACGGGAGCACCGAGCTGGGCATGAACTAACGCTAGCTTCATTAACCAGAATGCACCTGGGTTATTAGTGGATGAAAGCTGAAGTATCTGCAGAAGAAGTCCTCCGGCTGCAGCTTTCTCACCAACTAAACGAGTTCTTCTTTGTTCAGAGTTTCACAGACAGAACAGAGAAGAGTCTGAACGAGTTCAACCAGGCGGAACGTTAAGTGTAATGATTATGAGTCATTTATCTTGTGATGCACGTTGAGTTATTCACCTTTAGTTGAAGCTGAAGCTGATTAAACGAGACTCAACACCAAACAACACGTGACAGAAACACAGTTCTTCTATCCTTAACCAAGTCGTTTTTCTACCTAAACGTACGTTAACCACGTGTCTGTGTAGGTTTCTGCATTGGTTCAGAGTGACGTAGGTGATGGAGCGGCTGTTACTGTAAATAACGAGTTATGATAACGTGTATAACAAGCAAGAACAGGTGTTATTTATTTATACGAGTTATGTTATTATGTCATTATTTTAACACAAACTATGATCATTTTCTAAACTGAACCGAGGAGTTTTGATGCCTAAATGTAACCGATCGCTTCACAACCTTCAGATCAGATCAGATGTGTCAGCGCAGTGACCACAGTAGTGGACGGAGCGACGTCAGTGGACTTTCATGATACCACAAAGCTTTCTAACCAACAAAAACAGGATTTTACACTTGTTACGTCAGAACACTACGTAGGAACGTGTGCTCAGGGCAGTCGTTTTATTATTATTACTTTAACACCAACCAGGATGGTTCTTCTAACATTTACCACGTTTCTTTGTACGTTTCTGCATTCAGAGTCAGCGACGTAGTTTATGGATCGTCCGTTATTGAAAGTCACGTATTTTAATCAACGAATATAACAAGTGAGGAAGTGGACTAAGGATGGGCGGGTCAGGCCAACGCAAGACTTTACACTTTCCAAGTATTGTTACGCAAGAATGTCTGGTCAGGGCAGTTGTTGCTTATTTGTGTGAGTTGTGTTATTTTATTCGACTGTCATCTTTTTTCTTGATGACGTGTAATTCAACTGTTACATGCTGACAGGAAACGTATTTTTGGTTGAGAAACGTCAACATGCAACATCTCCATGTTTGCAGAAACCTTCTAAAGCCAACATGCTTCCTGGTGTCGGCGTTGGTCGGATCCCATCGGAGGGTTGAAGTACGTCTCGTGTTGCTTCGGCGTTGGTCGGATCCCATCGGAGGGTTGAAGTACGTCTCGTGTTGCTTCGGCGTTGGTCGGATCCCATCGGAGAGTTGAAGTACGTCTCGTGTTGGTTCGGCGTTGGTCGGATCCCATCGGAGGGTTGAAGTACGTCTCGTGTTGGTTCGGCGTTGGTCGGATCCCATCGGAGGGTTGAAGTACGTCTCGTGTTGCTTCGGCGTTGGTCGGATCCCATCGGAGGGTTGAAGTACGTCTCGTGTTGGTTCGGCGTTGTTCGGATCCCATCGGAGAGTTGAAGTACGTCTCGTGTTGCTTCGGCGTTGGTCGGATCCCATCGGAGAGTTGAAGTACGCCTCGTGTTGGTTCGGCGTTGGTCGGATCCCATCGGAGGGTTGAAGTACGTCTCGTGTTGCTTCGGCGTTGGTCGGATCCCATCGGAGGGTTGAAGTACGTCTCGTGTTGGTTCGGCGTTGGTCGGATCCCATCGGAGGGTTGAAGTACGTCTCGTGTTGCTTCGGCGTTGGTCGGATCCCATCGGAGGGTTGAAGTACGTCTCGTGTTGCTTCGGCGTTGGTCGGATCCCATCGGAGGGTTGAAGTACGTCTCGTGTTGGTTCGGCGTTGTTCGGATCCCATCGGAGAGTTGAAGTACGTCTCGTGTTGCTTCGGCGTTGGTCGGATCCCATCGGAGAGTTGAAGTACGTCTCGTGTTGCTTCGGCGTTGTTCGGATCCCATCGGAGAGTTGAAGTACGCCTCGTGTTGGTTCGGCGTTGGTCGGATCCCATCAGAGGGTTGAAGTACGTCTCGTGTTGCTTCGGCGTTGGTCGGATCCCATCGGAGGGTTGAAGTACGTCTCGTGTTGGTTCGCCGTTGGTCGGATCCCATCGGAGGGTTGAAGTACGTCTCGTGTTGCTTCGTTCTTCCTCGCTGTCGTCTCGTCAGTTTGCTTTTCATTGGCACAGAGTTGCTCTGCAGAAACATTCACATTGAAACAACTCACTTTAAACCATCAACAAAGAATTCAGAATAAATACTCGTTCTGACGGCTGTGTGATTCTCCATCAGACTGTCCGAGCCTTCGTCTCTCCTCCTCTTCCTCCTGCGATGAGAAGCCGCTCTGTTTGGGGCTGAGGGCTGCCAGAGGAGCAGATTAATGGAACAACGTTCTCCTTCACAGAGATAAAAAAACGCCGGCGTGCCCCTCAGCAGCTCTTCCTGGAGGCTGTATCCAAATGGATCTCTTTGCACTTTTGTGGAGATTAGATTAAATGTTGGTGGTAATGTGATGCCGTTCTGCAAAGAGAGATAAAGCACCATCTGCTCCTCTCTCATCACCTTCACGCCCCCACAGACGCTTCCTCCTCCTCCTCCTCTGCCTGTCTCCTCACCTGGAATTGTTCTCTGTACATTTGTCTCTTGTTATAACTCATAATTAAATGTGTCCTCTTTCAACCGTGCACAACAACCCTCCTCCCCTCCTCCAGTTTGCATAACTCTCGGAGTGTTTTTGAGTTCTTCCTTTTCCTTCTGCAGACTTAACTCCCAGCCTGACGGCTGTGGGCCGCTGGTGCTCTGCAGAGTCAGTGGGCGGTGAAGGCAGCAGCCTCACGCTGCACTCTGCTGCTTGTTTGTCTCTTCAGAATTATTTTAGCGTCTCTAACCACGGAGGGAAAAGCTGCTCGCTGAGAGAAAGTAAAAGAGGTTAAACTGTCCAGAACCTCCCTCGATCCTAAATGATGCAGCACTGAGAGGGCTGAAGCTCAGGTGGTCAGTCCCACAATGCAACAGCTGCTCACTGTAGTGTTATCAAAGAAACAGGACGCAATCGTGCATTCAATGGGGACTACTTCCAGCGGCGGATTAATCCACATTTGGCGCTCTCGTGAGTATTTGTGTGTGTCGAATATCAGTAAACCTGCTGAAACTTTCACTGCTGTTATTGTTGTCGATACAAATAGTTTATATTCATTATGGACGTTCATGTGTTAGTTACCAGCGTCTTTACACATCCAGGGTCGTGACGAGTAAACAACGAGAAAATGATTCACACCTTCAGTAACGCTGCATTTCTTTGGTTCTACAGAGTTCTAGTAAAAAAACACTTTGATCGTCTTCAGTCTCTCGTCGAGCGAAGCTTTTAGGACGTCAACATGTTGTTTTTACCAACAGTGAACAGGAAGTGACCATATCTGGACTGAGGAGTGACGTAGAGACGCCGTATACGTCTCTGTAACGTATACGTATAACGTATAACTTTAAATAATGAAAGTTTTGTTCCTCGATAAACGGAGAAGATGAGTTGCATCTCATCCTTTTCTTTTCCTCCTGAAGCTGCGTTTGAACCACTGATACAGAGATTATCGTACAAGGTTACTATGTTCAGCCATCGCTTCTCGTCCTCGTCCTCGTCCTCGTCCTCGTCCTCGTCCTCGTCCTCGTCCTCGTCCTCGTCCTCGTCCTCCTCCTCCTCCGTGTGGACTTCTGGATGAAGCGACAGTGGAACGCTCGATAATCCGACCATCTCCTCGGACATTACGGGTTTTGGCCGGAGGGCAGGTGCCTTCATCTGTTCCAGTACGGCTCGCTTGTTGCCGGGCAGATCTTCCTCAGATGGAGGTGATGGACCCGCGGTCTGAGCCGCCGATTAGAGTTTAATGTGATTTACACATGAAGGGAGGGAAGCTAAGCCAGGGAGCAGCAGGGAACCCATGAAGGAATTCAGACTGTGTGTGTGTGTGTGTGTGTGTGTGTGTGTGTGTGTGTGTGTGTGCGTGTGTGTGTATGTGTGTGTGTGTGTGTGCGTGTGTGTGTGCGTGTGTGTGTGTGTGCGTGTGTGTGTATGTGTGTGTGTGTGTGTGTGTGTGTGTGTGCGTGTGTGTGTATGTGTGTGTGTGTGTGTGTGTGTGTGTGTGTGTGTGTGTGTGCGTGTGTGTGTATGTGTGTGTGTGTGTGTGCGTGTGTGTGTGCGTGTGTGTGTGTGTGTGTGTGTGTGTGTGTGTGTGTGTGTGTGCGTGTGTGTGTATGTGTGTGTGTGTGTGTGTGTGTGTGTGTGTGTGTGTGTGCGTGTGTGTGTATGTGTGTGTGTGTGTGTGCGTGTGTGTGTATGTGTGTGTGTGTGTGTGCGTGTGTGTGTATGTGTGTGTGTGTGTGTGTGTGTGTGTGTGTGTGTGTGTGCGTGTGTGTGTATGTGTGTGTGTGTGTGTGCGTGTGTGTGTGCGTGTCAGCCAGGATTATAGAAGTCAGTGGAAATCTCTCTAAAACCAACAAACCTAAAGTTTTCTAAACCTCTTGAGGTTTGACAGATTAGCAGCGAGGCGAACGAGCTCTGAGCTGAGCCGACTGGTGAAGACATTAGTGTCGTAAACACTTTCATTAAAATGCTTCTTTTAAAATCTGCCAACATGCAGGTATGTTGTGTCACCGTAGATGCAAAGACGGAGTAGAATCAATATAGTTATCCCAGAAAGTGAAGTCAAAACTTGCATGAACTAACCCTGAAACGAGGACTCTCAGTCTGTGTTTCAGAGCTCAGGACCGACATCTGGATCATGGTTCGTCCGGTCCGTCCGGTTCGTCCGGATCATGGTTCGTCCGGTTCGTCCGGTTCATGGTTCGTCCGGTTCATGGTTCGTCCGGTTCGTCCGGTTCGTCCGGTTCATGGTTCGTCTGGTTCGTCCGGTTCGTCTGGCCGTGCCCCCCTTCCCTCCAGCGGGTCCAGCAATAGCGACACTAGCTCTTCCTTGGGCCAAGCAATCGAACGGACACCAGTTCGTCTTTAAATCCGGTCCAGCTACACATCAGCAGTGTTCCCTGTCTCTGCCCAATGCTTCTGGAGGCTGTGTGGACAGATGTGTGTCACATGATGTTGTGTTTCTCTCTTCGTGTTGCAATACTTCATGTTTCACTCGCAAAACTAATCCTCGCAGTTCATCTCTCTGTAACTTGTTATTTTGCATCCGTGCCGACAGGAGATGAGGAAAATGATCTCAAATCAGGACGAGCCGAGCGGAACGTTCCTCTCATTACACGGCTGAGTTATTACATCGCTTTGTTCGGTATTCGGCTCTGATTGGCTGATGGAGACAATTACAAGTTCACTAGTTCACATTTTACCCAACAATCACGTCACTCTGTGCTGTTGATCTCTTCCTATCTTTAGATCTATTCATCTCATCTGAAGGCCAGAAGAGGAGGATGAGTCTGGACTCAAACATCCGTGTCCTGGTCACATCTCATCCGTCTGGTCTGAAAGAAGCCACGGACCACCAGGACCCACATGGGAAGAACAGGAAGCAGCCCGGCCTCGTTCAGACAACTCAGAAGAGTTATGACAACATCTTCATGACGTACGAGCAAAACAGCAGCCGCTGATGTTCCTCGTTCCCTGTTTACTGCTGAATCCGTCTGTTTGAAAGCCCCGTTAATGACAGATGAACAAACAGCATCTCGTGGAGGTGATTGAACCGTCTGAGGGAAGAAGCAATAACAATGATAATAATGTGGCACAAAGGAGATCACACAGACTGCATCCAAACTGCTGCTGATGAAGCTCTGCTGCTGGTTGGTCTTCATGCATTCAGCAGTCGATATCCATGACCTTCTTTCATCTTCAGCCTGAGCTGAGATGTCAGAGTCTGTGTTTGGATGAAAGGAAAAGGTCAGTGATGCAGGTTAAACGCAAACAGACAGTGAAGAGCTGAACACATGAGAGGAACAGAAGACGCTTGTTGAAGGTCCTCTTCTTCTCCTGCAGTGGTTTAATGCACCGCATAGATATCAGCCGTTTGAATACATATTTAACAGCCGTTATTGATGTAAAGTAACTGCTTTCTCCTTCTGGACTTTCTGTCTCGTTTTACTCATTAAAACCATAAACTAAACAGCCCTAACCCTCACTGAGGGAATACATCAAGAGAGAAGTAGAGTCATGTTCTATAGACTTCTATACAACCAGAGGAGTCGCCCCCTGGTGGCCACTAGAGAGAATGCAGCGTTAACACGTGAAGCTTCTCTTAAAGAACCGGAGGTTGCTGACTGGTGATATCTTTCATCCTGTAACTCTGACCTGATATTCCAGGTCTGTTGACGTTCTACGTGTCTGTGCGTTTCAATGGAAACTTCTTCATTAAGTCTGCAAGAAGGTTGAGATGAGCCGTGACAAAAGAAACGAACAAAGTTCACTCATTAAAACTCTTTGTCAGCAAAAATCAAAAGGTTGAACAAACGACTCAAACCTGAGCTCCTCCATCAGAACAAGAGAAGATGTTGCATTCAAGCGCTTTAACAAAGTATTTTCAAACTGACAACGTTGCTCAATTCAAAACACAACAATATTCACACTTCACACAGCTGTCCTCTGGATGTCCTGAAGGACGGGACATTTAAAGGACTGATGTCCTCCATCGGTCTAATCCAGAGGCCCCGATTCCTTGGACCAATCGGAGGGCAGCATCTGTCGGGGGGGAGGAGAGATATCAGCACATCACAAACAAAGTCATCAGCAGATCATCAGGACACGAGGACCCTCTACGTCTGTCTCCTCTACGTCTGTCTCCTCTACGTCTGTCTCCTCTGCGTCTGTCTCCTCTGCGTCTGTCTCCTCTACGTCTGTCTCCTCTGCGTCTGTCTCCTCTACGTCTGTCTCCTCTACGTCTGTCTCCTCTGCGTCTGTCTCCTCTGCGTCTGTCTCCTCTGCGTCTGTCTCCTCTACGTCTGTCTCCTCTGCGTCTGTCTCCTCTGCGTCTGTCTCCTCTGCGTCTGTCTCCTCTGCGTCTGTCTCCTCTGCGTCTGTCTCCTCTGCGTCTGTCTCCTCTGCGTCTGTCTCCTCTGCGTCTGTCTCCTCTACGTCTGTCTCCTCTGCGTCTGTCTCCTCTACGTCTGTCTCCTCTACGTCTGTCTCCTCTACGTCTGTCTCCTCTGCGTCTGTCTCCTCTACGTCCTGATCTCAGGTTCTGCGTCGCTTCATGTCTCAAAGCCCCAAAACCATCTTCAGCCTCAATCACGTTCATTTCCGTCTTTATCTTAATCAGCAATCATAACTGATGATGCTGAGTTATCACATCAAAATAAAATTTCCCCGGCTCAGCAGAACCCACCGGAGCAACTGTGTGTGTGTGTGTGTGTGTGTGTGTGTGTGTGTGTGTGTGTGTGTGTGTGTGTGTGTGTGTGTGTGTGTGTGTGTGTGATGAAGATGAAGATGGATCAGCGTCTCCGTCTTAGGGAAGCAGAAAACAGGACGGAGGAGCGCCGGCACACAGCGGGAAGCCGACGTCCCCGGATGAGACGCTTCAGCAATATTCGTTGGCTGGTTATCAAAAAGCGAGACGCAGCAGTTTCCCCCTCTGTGCTGGCGCTCCTCCTCCTCCTCCTCCTCCTCCTCCTCCTCCTCCTCTTGTTTCGGGGGAGAGGAGGCTGCTGACTCAGCCGAGGAGCTTCTTTTGTTCGATGACATTTTGTGTCTCAATGTTTTCAGCGAGGATGACTGTGTCCCAAACCTCCTCCTCTCACCTCATTGGAGGAGACGCTATTAGAGAACGATAGAGAACTTTCCCCAGTGGCCCCCAGCAGGACGTGGCCCCCAGCAGGACATGGGCCCCAGCAGGACGTGGAACCCAGCAGGACGTGGCCCCCAGCAGGACGTGGCCCCCAGCAGGACGTGGCTCCCAGCAGGACGTGGAACCCAGCAGGATGTGGCCCCCAGCAGGACGTGGCCCCCAGCAGGACAAGGAACCCAGCAGGACGTGGCCCCCAGCAGGACGTGGCCCCCAGCAGGACGTGGCTCCCAGCAGGACGTGGAACCCAGCAGGACGTGGCCCCCAGCAGGACGTGGCTCCCAGCAGGACGTGGAACCCAGCAGGACGTGGCCCCCAGCAGGACGTGGAACCCAGCAGGATGTGGCCCCCAGCAGGACGTGGCCCCCAGCAGGACAAGGAACCCAGCAGGACGTGGCCCCCAGCAGGACAAGGAACCCAGCAGGACGTGGAACCCAGCAGGACGTGGCCCCCAGCAGGACATGGAACCCAGCAGGACGTGGCCCCCAGCAGGACGTGGCCCCCAGCAGGACGTGGAACCCAGCAGGACGTGGCCCCCAGCAGGACGTGGCCCCCAGCAGGACGTGGCTCCCAGCAGGACGTGGAACCCAGCAGGACGTGGCCCCCAGCAGGACGTGGAACCCAGCAGGATGTGGCCCCCAGCAGGACGTGGCCCCCAGCAGGACAAGGAACCCAGCAGGACGTGGCCCCCAGCAGGACAAGGAACCCAGCAGGACGTGGAACCCAGCAGGACGTGGCCCCCAGCAGGACAAGGAACCCAGCAGGAAGTGGCCCCCAGCAGGACAAGGAACCCAGCAGGACGTGGAACCCAGCAGGACGTGGAACCCAGCAGGACGTGGCCCCCAGCAGGACATGGAACCCAGCAGGACGTGGCCCCCAGCAGGACGTGGCCCCCAGCAGGACGTGGAACCCAGCAGGACGTGGCCCCCAGCAGGACGTGGAACCCAGCAGGACGTGGCCCCCAGCAGGATGTGGAACCCTGATCCCGGGCGGTCCTTCTGTGTGGGGTTTGCACGTTCTCCCCGTGGCAGCGTGGGTTCCCTCCGGCTTCCTGTCACAGTCTGAAGACGCAGCTGAGCTTATTGGAAACAGCCCGTCGGTGTGAATCCTGCGATACTCTGGCCAGCTGTTCGCTGCCGTTGGTTATTCACCAGTTATTGCGTTGCTTTCTGTCGGTAGCGACACACAGTGAGTGACAGCAGCAGTGATGACACGTGGCCTGTGATGACACATCTTTGACTTTGAGTTGTGGACTGACGTGGTTTCAGTAGCTGCTTGTTGTTTTGTTCGTCGGCTCGATGCACTCAGGTCTCTGTTCGAGGCTGATGTTGTATATTGACTTTAGGGATGTAAACATACACTCGTATTGCACACATAATCATTTCATAATTACTCAATATTCCCTCGTTTCAGCCTTTGTTTTGATCACTTATTTTTCATTTATTTTTTTCGCTTCCAACTCCCTTAAAAGTTACATAAAATCATTTTAAATCTGCCGTGTGATCGATGGTTTCGCGGTTTCTGTGTCTCTCTCGCTGGTCCTCTGAAGCCTCAGACAGCGAGCTGCCGGGTTCCACTGGAAGGCGTCGGCATCCGCCCGCACGGCTTCGCTCCATCTGTTGTTCAGGCGTCCTCTAATGAAGCGCTGCTCTCATGCAGGAGCCTTTTCACTCACAACGGACACAGCAGCCAGAACTACAGTCACTCATGAAAACACTCAGAAAGAATTGGTTTGTTGTTTGTGAGATTTTAGGGGATTTAAGCGACTCGAGTGATCTCTCAACAGAGAATTAGGCTTTAATCTGCAGTGACGGGACTCACGTTAAAGAATTGGGCCCAAATTATAAACTGCTGTGAGTGAATTGTGAATGCATGATAATTATGGCATCATGTATAAACATGTTTGCACATTAAGGGTTTAGAACTGTGTTGTTCACCTGTCGTAGTTTCATCATCAGACGAGGACTCGTGTTCACAGCAGTGGAGATCACTGCTGATCCACATGTGAGGTGGTGAGATGAGACCAAACACTACCATCAGCCACAAATGATCTTTTGTAATCAGGCGGCAACCTCCAGAGCTTCATGTGTTAAAGCTGCATCCTCTCTAGTGGCCACCAGGGGGCGACTCCTCTGGTTGTATAGAAGTCTATAGAAAATGACTCTACTTCTCTCTTGATTTATTCCCTCAGTAAACATTGTAAACATGAGTTTATGTCTCAATCTCTAGTTTCAAGTCTTCTTCAATACAGCATGATGTTCATTTAGTACATGATGGTCCATTTAGAGTCACACAGACCATAAAGCAGGGGATGCTTTAGGGCGGGGCTACTGTGATTGACAGGTCTCTACCAGAGACATCGCTCCTCCTCAGTCCAGATATGGTCACTTCCTGTTGGCGACGGCGAAATCGCTGAACTCGAGGCTTCAGAACATCCACAAACCAACGAGTGACGTAACGACTACATCCACTTCTCATGTGGACTGTTTGTAATGCTTCATCGTCGTGAGAGGAGACTCTGGATTGAATGGACTCTTGTCACAAGACTCAGGACGCAGGAGGGCGAATCGCAGGAGGGCGAATATTTTAAACCAAGAGAACTGCAAGTCTGAGAAAGTCCGTTCCTCCTCTGTGCGGTTTGATAAAAGCTTTGTGAACGTTGCAGTGAACGCCGACGGCGTCTTGTCGCTTCCCTCCCCTGATCACTGCCCTGCTGTTGGCTTTGAGTCAGAGCAGAGTGAAGGTGAGCGGCTGAGGATCGTTATTAATGACCTCGCTCCGCTGCTGCATGATGAACAACACCTGACCTGGCTCTGAAGCTCGGGGACACAGAGAGAGAGCAGCAGAGCTCGTCCAACAGAGGACGCCGAGGACAGAGTTGTTCAGCAAAGAATGGAGCTGGAATTGCTCAGTAGAATCCGAATACAGGAGGACAAAGAGAGGGAAGCGCTGCAGGACAGAGCCACGTTATTTAACAATCACGAGCACGGTGGAGGAATCGCAGCTCTGCTAATTCATTCATCTGGCTTCATTCTTTTTTTCGCAACAATACCTGCAGGTTATTAAATAAAGCAGTGAACAGAGGATGTTAATTCTCCATCGGGACAGTTTAATGCATATAAATTCACGAGTAAAGCAGTTATTAAAAGCAAAGCAAAGGTGTCGAGATAAACCAGACGTGTGCCGTTGGCAGCTAAACTCTGTCTGCTAGTTGAACAATCAGCAACGGTCACCCCTTCAGATCCCACCGGCAAAGTTCCTGTACTTTCACAAACTACCACCCACCAACCGAGGCCTTTTGGGGGTAAAATGTCCCTTTAACTGAATGAAACCCTGGTCCTTGTGGTCCTTGTGGTCCTTGTGGTCCTTGTGGTCCCTGTGGTCCTTGTGGTCCTTGTGGTCCTTGTGGTTGAAGGGCCATGAGTTCTTCAAAAGGTTCCTGCGGTAGAAAGGGGCTCTGTAAACTCAATCCGAGGTCTTTACTTTAGACTAGGTTCGGCCACTTTCTCTGTCTTTGGGTCGATGTAGCTCAGTCGGCTGAGGCTTTGTATTGGTCCGTCTTAAAAACTCTTGAGACTCTATAGATCTGGACTTGCACAGCATCTGCATTCTCACGATGACACAAGACCAGACGAGAATCGCAGCATCACATATCACACGAAAAACCCATCTCGTCAGGCTTCGTTCTAAATAACAACGGTGGCTCCCAAAGAGGTCAGAAATAGATGCAATAGAATCAGTTCCATCAGACGTGGACAGGATTTCTTCATAGAAGAGGAAGGAACAATACTGACGGCTTTTCTAGATCAAAAAGTTGTTTTTGCTCGTCTTTTCCAACTGGCTTCAGTAAGAGTTGGATTGACAGATGGTTCATCCAATCACATGCCATGTCGTCTCTTGGAAGTGCCTGCCCTATTCTAGACAGTTTCCTATGACGGCTCCTCAGATGCTTCTGTGTCACAAACCATCTGGAAGGTCAGGTTACTAGAGTTCCTCACATGATTGTGTCACAACAGCTGCTTCTTTCTTCTTCCTCCCTCTCGCTGTGAAACACTCTGTGTGCTGTATTGTGACGCTTCACTCAGATTAGGTCAATTTAGCACCCGTGCTGAGATTTTTAATTATACTTCATGCTGTTGTTTTCCAGTATGAACATATAAGAAGCACAACAGAGAATGAGGATACACAGCTGGGTCGTTAGTTTGTCTCACAAGTTAAAATGAGCCCTGAAAGGGAAGCACGATCACATGTAATCACACTGACATAGACTCCAGGTTAGAGATGAGTTGAAAGTCTGCAATGACACAATAATGTGAGCATTTACTGGAACACAGTGAATCTCATTGATTGAGGGTGAGACGACATGAGGAATGAAAATGATACGAAATATAACAAAGAAATATTAAAGTGCAAGTCTTCATTGGCACAAGGGATAAATAAAAAGGGCTACAGACAATTCAAAATGAAATGATTCGCACACAGACAACTGCATCTCCTGGTTATTAAATAGCACCTCTTACAGTTAATTAAAAATCCTTTTGGAGAATCTGAGGCAAGTAATGATTCAACGTGAACTCGTCCCTACCCCGTCATATTGAGCAGAAAGCTCCGAGGCTTCTACCCAAGGGGCAAAATATCATGGTAGGGGTATCCTTTTGAGGACTATCTTTATGCCAAAGTTTCATGTGTTAATGTGGTTAGTGAAACGGTGACAATGAAATATCGGGAAAATACCAGAGGCCCCAGAACCAAGCCCTGCGGTACGCCACAAGACAGTGGAGAGGTAACAGACACAAAGTCACCCACAGAGACGTTCAAAGTTCTGTCAGCGAGGTAAGATGTAAACCAGTCCAACGCTATGCCAGATATGCCCACCCAATCACGTAGCCTCCTAATCAAGATGTTATGGACTACAGTGTCAATGTAGTCACTGTAGACAATGAGGTATAAAAGCATGAGACATCCACCATGTGATTCGGAGTTTGAGTAAATTGTAATAGAAAAATACAGAAGAACGTGATCTGCATAGCAACACGGCTACAGGACGAGTCGCACCAAAGAAGTGGCAGAGGACAGTTTGTCCACACGTTCACGAAAGATATTAAAGTGCAAACACGCAAACTAAGACGAGCAACTCAGTGACATTTCTCCATGTTTGTGTTTGATTGCTCTGACGGACGGTGAGCGACGTTTTCTAAAAACTTCAGGAAGAAATTTAAACGGGAGTTTAATATCTCGTTCTGTCAGTGCTGGTGGTGTTTTCAAACGCACCCCTAAAATAAAAGGGTGTGGTCAGTGCTAAGTCTAGAAACGGAGGAATCTGAAAATAAAGCTCACCTTTTCCCACGATGGAATGCTGCAGGTGAATGCAATTCCTTGATTCATGTTTTCTTTATGGCATTATGATTATTACTGATGATGAGGATATGGAGTGATTGCAGCGTTAGCTGCCACTGGCTTCATTTACACACATTGCTAATTTAGACGATCGTTAATGTGCAGATGCTGAAGATGAAGGTGAAGGTGACTGGAGGAAGGTGTGTGACGGTCACTCGTACTTGTACAGTATGCCGAATCCGTCACTATGGAATATAAACCATAAATTAATCGATAAAGTCGTGTTCACTGCAGCGATTCTACTTACAAACACTTCATGAAATCTAAAGTCGTACTTAGTGATGTGCACATTATTAGCAGATTGTTCTGCAGTTCTTTAACACTAGTTTACTAACAAGGACCACGTCAATAACAATATGAGTTTCGAGAGGTTTATTGCGTGATGGCATGATTGTTAGAATTAGGAAGCGGAACGGGTAGAGGGATGAAGGGGGAGGTATGGATAGGGGTAGAGGGATGAAGGGTATGGATAGGGGTAGAGGGATGAAGGGTATGGATAGGAGTAGAGGGATGAAGGGGGAGGTATGGCTAGGGGTCGAGGGATGAAGGGTATGGATAGGGGTAGAGGGATGAAGGGTATGGAAAGGGGTAGAGGGATGAAGGGTATGGATAGGGGTAGAGGGATGAAGGGTATGGATAGGGGTAGAGGGATGAAGGGGGAGGTATGGATAGGGGTCGAGGGATGAAGGGTATGGATAGGGGTAGAGGGATGAAAGGGTTGATGGGTGAGGTAGTGGGATGAAGGGGGAGGTATGGATAGGGGTAGAGGGATGAAGGGTATGGATAGGGGTAGAGGGATGAAGGGTATGGATAGGGGTAGAGGGATGAAAGGGTTGAGGTAGTGGGATGAAGGGGGAGGTAGGGATAGGGGTCGAGGGATGAAGGGTATGGATAGGGGTCGAGGGATGAAGGGTATGGATAGGGGTCGAGGGATGAAGGGTATGGATAGGGGTCGAGGGATGAAGGGTATGGATAGGGGTCGAGGGATGAAGGGTATGGATAGGGGTAGAGGGATGAAGGGGGAGGTATGGATAGGGGTAGAGGGATGAAGGGTATGGATAGGGGTAGAGGGATGAAGGGGGAGGTATGGATAGGGGTCGAGGGATGAAGGGTATGGATAGGGGTAGAGGGATGAAGGGTATGGAAAGGGGTAGAGGGATGAAGGGTATGGATAGGGGTAGAGGGATGAAGGGGGAGGTATGGATAGGGGTCGAGGGATGAAGGGTATGGATAGGGGTAGAGGGATGAAAGGGTTGAGGTAGTGGGATGAAGGGGGAGGTATGGATAGGGGTAGAGGGATGAAGGGTATGGATAGGGGTAGAGGGATGAAGGGTATGGATAGGGGTAGAGGGATGAAGGGTATGGATAGGGGTAGAGGGATGAAGGGTATGGATAGGGGTAGAGGGATGAAAGGGTTGAGGTAGTGGGATGAAGGGGGAGGTAGGGATAGGGGTAGAGGGATGAAGGGATGTAAGAGTAGGGGAATAGAACGATGGTTGTGAACTGGGGGAATGGAGACTGTAGAGTGGGGCCGTCTCTTTGGAAGCTCTGGTTGTGCAGAGTCCCCCGTTGTTCCTGTAAACCTGAGAGAGAGAGAGAGAGAGAGAGAGAGAGAGAGAGAGAGGCAGACAAAACAATTTAAATAGACAAAAACGGGGTTGGGGGGAGGGATGTGAAACTGCTTCGTTGTGCTTAAATACTTTGTGCAGAGGAAATGAGCTTGGGTTCAGGGTGTGGTCCAACTGACTTTAAAAAAACTCAATTTGCAGCAGGACTAGTAGTTTCTTAACTTTTTATATTCGTTGTGACTTTACTTCATTAGTCCCGTGAGGAGACACTTAACTGGCTGATACCTGTACATTTGGTCTTTCATAGTATCATAAAATATTTGCAGGTTGTATTGTTGCTCATATTTTTGGCCCTTGTTTCATTTTAAATGTGTGAACTGTTCTGGTTTCATAGCAGCAGAATCTTGGGCAGATGCAGCAGGTCATTAAAGTGTCCGATCGGATGATTTGTGGAAGCACAATGGGCCATAAGTCGACTGGGCAAAGGCCAATGAAACATGAATTACTGATTGGCCATTAAATAATTCAGGAGTGGGTGATCAGGTTGTGCTGCAAAATATCAACTTTCAAAGAAACATTAATACCAATATAACATATGTATGAGCAGAAAAAATATGTAATGCACGGAGCATTGACGTAGAAAAAAAGAAGAGCAGCATAAATACTTGTATGTTTGTATCACAGTCATTTTAAACAGTGTTCATTGGTAGTTCATTTTTTTAAAGTATTAAACTGTGTTAAACCAGTATCAGACTGTCTTAAACCAGTATTAAACTGCCTTAAACCAGTAGTAGACTGTCTTAAACCAGTATTAAACTGCCTTAAACCAGTATCAGAGTGCCTTAAACCAGTATTAAACTGCCTTAAACCAGTATCAGAGTGCCTTAAACCAGTATTAAACTGCCTTAAACCAGTATCAGCCTGCCTTAAACCAGTATTAAACTGCCTTAAACCAGTATTAGACTGCCTTAAACCAGTATTAGACTGCCTTAAACCAGTATTAAACTGCCTTAAACCAGTATTAAACTGCCTTAAACCAGTATTAAACAGCCTTAAACCAGTACTGGACTGCCTTAAACACAGGTGTGTGTGTGTGTGTGTGTGTGTGTGTGTGTGTGTGTGTGTGTGTGTGTGTGTGTGAGAGAGTGTGTGTGTGTGTGTGTGTGAGTGTGAGTGAGTGTGTGTGTGTGAGTGTGTGTGAGTGTGTGTGTGTGAGAGTGTGAGTGTGTGTGTGAGTGTGTGTGTGTGAGTGTGTGTGTATGATGCCTATAAGCCGGTCTACTTAGACAACAACCTTCACGGGTCCTTGGTCTTCTCTCTGTGAGGACGTTTCCATGGCAACCTTTCAGTCAGCCCCTCACGGTCAACAAGTCACATTACCCCCCCCCCTCCCTGAGAACACAGGCTCTTCATCCACGTCGTCTCCTCGCTTCACGACGAATCACAACACACCGTCCAGCAAACAGCTGAGCTGCTCCTTCATCATCACCTTCGTCAGCGCAGCGTCAGCCTGCAGCGGTGGAACACATTAAGGCTCAGAGACTGTGAAGTGCTCAGGAAAAATGGGAATAATAATAATGAGTCAGATTCATGTGGAACCGGGGCGACACACTCCATCACGTCTGCTGCTAATACAGAGCAGATGCTGAAGGTGTGTTCTGTGCGGCGACGGCTGATTTCCCTCGAGGCACCTGAAATAATTCAGCTAATCCTGCAGCCTGCTCCATCACCTCCGTCTCTATATATTACTGTACAGTCCTGTGTGAAGTCCTCTACATGTTGAGTTACTGTACAGTCCTGTGTGAAGTCCTCTACATGTTGAGTTACTGTACAGTCCTGTGTGAAGTCCTCTACATGTTGAGTTACTGGACAGTCCTGTGTGAAGTCCTCTACATGTTGAGTTACTGGACAGTCCTGTGGGTGAAGTCCTCTACATGTTGAGTTACTGTACAGTCCTGTGTGAAGTCCTCTACATGTTGAGTTACTGTACAGTCCTGTGTGAAGTCCTCTACATGTTGAGTTACTGGACAGTCCTGTGTGAAGTCCTCTACATGTTGAGTTACTGGACAGTCCTGTGTGAAGTCCTCTACATGTTGAGTTACTGGACAGTCCTGTGTGAAGTCCTCTACATGTTGAGTTACTGGACAGTCCTGTGTGAAGTCCTCTACATGTTGAGTTACTGGATAGTCCTGTGGGTGAAGTCCTCTACATGTTGAGTTACTGGATAGTCCTGTGTGAAGTCCTCTACATGTTGAGTTACTGGACAGTCCTGTGTGAAGTCCTCTACATGTTGAGTTACTGGACAGTCCTGTGTGAAGTCCTCTACATGTTGAGTTACTGGACAGTCCTGTGTGAAGTCCTCTACATGTTGAGTTACTGTACAGTCCTGTGTGAAGTCCTCTACATGTTGAGTTACTGTACAGTCCTGTGTGAAGTCCTCTACATGTTGAGTTACTGTACAGTCCTGTGTGAAGTCCTCTACATGTTGAGTTACTGTACAGTCCTGTGTGAAGTCCTCTACATGTTGAGTTACTGTACAGTCCTGTGTGAAGTCCTCTACATGTTGAGTTACTGTACAGTCCTGTGTGAAGTCCTCTACATGTTGAGTTACTGGACAGTCCTGTGTGAAGTCCTCTACATGTTGAGTTACTGGACAGTCCTGTGTGAAGTCCTCTACATGTTGAGTTACTGGACAGTCCTGTGTGAAGTCCTCTACATGTTGAGTTACTGGACAGTCCTGTGTGAAGTCCTCTACATGTTGAGTTACTGGACAGTCCTGTGTGAAGTCCTCTACATGTTGAGTTACTGGACAGTCCTGTGGGTGAAGTCCTCTACATGTTGAGTTACTGTACAGTCCTGTGGATGAAGTCCTCTACATGTTGAGTTACTGGACAGTCCTGTGTGAAGTCCTCTACATGTTGAGTTACTGGACAGTCCTGTGTGAAGTCCTCTACATGTTGAGTTACTGGACAGTCCTGTGGGTGAAGTCCTCTACATGTTGAGTTACTGGATAGTCCTGTGTGAAGTCCTCTACATGTTGAGTTACTGGACAGTCCTGTGTGAAGTCCTCTACATGTTGAGTTACTGGACAGTCCTGTGTGAAGTCCTCTACATGTTGAGTTACTGGACAGTCCTGTGGGTGAAGTCCTCTACATGTTGAGTTACTGGACAGTCCTGTGGATGAAGTCCTCTACATGTTGAGTTACTGGACAGTCCTGTGGGTGAAGTCCTCTACATGTTGAGTTACTGTACAGTCCTGTGGATGAAGTCCTCCACATGTTGAGTTACTGGACAGTCCTGTGGGTGAAGTCCTCTACATGTTGAGTTACTGGACAGTCCTGTGGATGAAGTCCTCTACATGTTGAGTTACTGGACAGTCCTGTGGGTGAAGTCCTCTACATGATCAGCTGGTGGAGGGACTCGCCGTGACCTCGGAGACGGAGCGGAGGTGTAGACGCTGACTGAGCTCCTCCCTTCGTCTCCTCTTGCATCTTTGTTTTTTTTTCTGTTTTTCGCTGCATCGAACTTACAATTGATGGTGTGAAAGATTGAGGTGAAGCTGCAGTTTAGTGAGTATTGATGAGGATCTCTGAGGACCAGCTGGCTCTCGAGGTGCCGACACGCTTCGCTGCGTTTCTCTGCAAACTGCTGCTTTTTTATTTTATTGCCTTCTGAGCTTTTCTGCGGAGGATAAAATATGTTCGTAATCGCTGTTCGGCTTCATCATGTTCTCTGCAGCCCAGTGGGACATTACCAACCGGTGACAAAGGCTCCGAACTTTAACGTGTGTGTGTGTGTGTGTGTGTGTGGGTCTGTGTGTGTGTGTGTGTGTGTGTGTGCGTCTGTGTGTGTGTGTGTGTGTGTGCGTCTGTGTGTGTGTGTCTGTGTGTGTGTGTGTGCGTGTGTGTGTGCGTCTGTGTGTGTGTGTGTGTGTGCGTCTGTGTGTGTGTGTGTGTGTGTGTGCGCGTGTGTGTGTGTGTGTGCGCGTGTGTGTGTGTGTGTGTCTGCATTGTGTGCAGTGTGTGAGACTGAAGCTGACGGCAGATTCTTGTGTTGAACCGCTTCAACCTGGAGGTGATTCAAAGTGTTTTACACAAAACAGAAAAGACATGAACAGAATATATAAAAGCTAAATAGAATAAAAAATAGAATATATATATAAGCTCCGTCGCTAAAGTACGGAAGTTACGTGAGAAATGAATCAGCTCTGCCTTCGTGTCTCGAACTGTCTGATGGTTGAGAGACACGTCCACCTCGTCTCTTCCTTCCTCAGGATACTAAATAATTATCTTGTGATCTTGAGACAAAGTAAGTCTAAATAAAAAGATGCTCGCACGGCCGTACTCGCTTTCAACTGAAGAGCAACACGCGTAAAAGAAGCTGGTTTTCAGTTCGACGTCTGCTTGAACTGGAACATTCGAATGAACTTTAGCTTCACTCCTGAAACTAAAGACGGGAGAACAAATGATGAGCAAATCATTTCAGCCACGATGTCAAATAAAATGATTTACGGATGAAGCAAACTGCAATGAGCTCGTTGGCTTCGTTGGGCCGTTAAGAGACGATGGAGGCCAGAGAGGAGAGACCGTGTAGCTTTGATGCAGGAGAAACCCTCCGGACCTGTAAAGAGAAGTCCAAGCTTCACGTGTTAAAGCTGCATTCTCTCTAGTGTCCACCAGGGGGCGACTCCTCTGGTTGTATAGAAGTCTATAGAAAATGACTCTACTTCTCTCTTGATTTATTCCCTCAGTAAACATTGTAAACATGAGTTTATGTCTCAATCTCTAGTTTCAAGTCTTCTTCAATACAGCATGATGTTCATTTAGTACATGATGGTCCATTTAGAGTCACACAGACCATAGAGCAGGGGATGCTTTAGGGCGGGGCGACACGCTGATTGACAGGTCTCTAACAGACCATAAAGCAGGGGATGCTTTAGGGCGGGGCTACACGTGATTGACAGGTCGACACCAGAGATGTATACGGCGTCTCTACGTCTCCTCCTCAGTCCATATATTCCTCCCATTCCGGTTCCGGCGCCGCGCGAGTGGCTGCCCTTTACAGCAGCTCCGGTTCACTACTTAGCGTTTTCTTATATTATGTTATTTTTTTTGTACTTCTTTCGCTTCTTTTTCTTACACTAGCTACCATTCTAAATCGGTGCATTATGGCAGCTAGACACGTCGAGCTTGTCGTGGTCTACCTGCTGTTTATTGCTATTTTCACCTCCATGTCTGGGGATCCAGCGTGCAGCCATGGTCCTGTTGTTTACGCTAGGGACCAGCTGTTAGCATTCCGGGACGCGGCGGTGCTAACCGCCGAGAGACCCACTGTTCCCCGCGAGCTGAGGAGGAAGAAACGGGGATGCCGAGCGGGGGCAGAACGTCGCGCCAGGAGAAGATGCTACACACCCGTTCTGCCTTCCATCATCATGGGAAACGTGAGGTCTCTACCCAACAAGATGGACGAGCTAGCGGCGCTAACTCGCCATCAGAGGGAATACCGGGAGTCGAGCGTCATGGTGTTCACGGAGACGTGGCTAACCGAGCTAACACCGGACACACACGCTACTCTGGACGGGTTCCGCATCATACGGGCGGACAGGACAACGGAGAGCGGTAAGAGGAAGGGAGGAGGCCTGGCAGTGTTTGTTAATGATAGATGGTGTAACTCTGGGCACATCACTGTTAAGGAGCAGATCTGTAGAGCGGACATTGAACTGTTAGCGGTTAGCATGAGGCCACAATATCTGCCTAGGGAATTTTCGCATGTTATCGTGGTGGCTGCGTATATCCCCCCCTCTGCTGACGCCGAAGCGGCCTGTGACGTCATCCACTCGGCGACAAGCAGGCTGCTGACACAACACCCCAATGCCCTCCTCCTTCTCTCTGGGGATTTTAATCATGCCCCTCCGTCCTCCACTCTGCCCACATTCACCCAGTATGTCAAATGCCACACCAGAGACAATAAAACACTGGACTTTCTTTATGCCAACACCAAGGAGGCATACATATCATCACCTCTCCCTCCCCTGGGCAGATCTGACCATAACCTGGTGCACCTCCTGCCTGTGTACACAACTCTTGCACAGAAGCAGCCAGCTGTGACCCGCACAGTTAGACGATGGACCGATGGAGCCGAGGAGGCTCTGCAGGACTGTTTTGTGACAACTGCGTGGGAGGTATTCAGTGATGCCCATGGGGATGACATCGACGGTCTCACCGACTGCATTACGGACTATATTAACTTCTGTGTTGAGAACACCGTACCCACCAGGACTGTACGGTGTTTCTCAAATGGCAAACCCTGGATCTCTCCGGAGATAAAGGCCCTCCTCAAGGAGAAAAAGAGGGTTTTTAGATCTGGCAACAAGGAGGAGCTGAGGACTGTGCAGAGGGAGCTGAGGATGAAGATCAGAGAGGGGAAAGATGTCTACAGGATGAAGATAGAGGACCAGCTGCAGCAGAATAACACCGTCGGGGTCTGGAAGGGCCTCAAGGCGATTTCTGGGCTCAAGGGGCCCAACCAACAGCCTGAGGGGGACCAAAAGTGGTTGAATGAGCTGAACTTATTTTTTAACAGGTTTGACCAGCCATCCACCCCTCCCCCATCCAGACCTCCCTGCTGCTGCAACCCCCGACATCTGCATCCCCTGTGGATTATTACCCCCCCCTCCCCCTCCACCTCCCCCCTTCCCACATCACTCGGCTCCCCTCCACACCTCCCAACTCCAACACACAGCACCCCAACCCCCCGAGTGTCCCTCAACCAGGTGAGGAAGGAACTGAGGAGGATCAAGGCGAGGAAGGCCACGGGTCTGGACGGCATCAGCTCAAGGCTCCTCAAATCCTGCGCAGACCAGCTGTGCGGGATAGCGGAGCACATATTCAACTTGAGCTTGAGGCTGGGGAAAGTACCACAGCTATGGAAGACATCCTGTGTGGTACCGGTACCAAAGAACCCGCGGCCCAAGGACCTCAACAGCTACAGGCCGGTGGCGTTGACATCCCACCTGATGAAGACCCTGGAGAGGCTGGTACTTGCCCATCTCCGCCCTCTGGTGAATTCATCCCTGGACCCTCTTCAGTTCGCCTACCAGTCCGGCATCGGGGTGGATGACGCCGTCATCTTCCTGCTGCAGAGATGCCTCTCTCACCTGGAAAAGGCTGGTAGCACTGTGAGAGTCATGTTCTACGACTTCTCCAGTGCCTTCAACACCATCCAGCCTTTGCTTCTGAGGGACAAGCTGGAGCAGACCGGGGTGGACCACCACCTCACTACATGGATCCTGGACTACCTCACCAACCGTCCACAGTATGTGCGGATACGGGGGTGTGAGTCAGATCGGGTGTCCTGCAGCACAGGGGCCCCACAGGGAACCGTTCTGGCTCCATTCCTCTTCTCCATTTACACCTCGGACTTCAAACACAACTCTGCCAACTGCCACCTGCAAAAGTTCTCTGACGACTCTGCAATCGTCGGCCTCATCTCCGCAGATGATGACAGAGAGTACAGGGAACTAAACCAGGACTTTTTAGGATGGTGCCAGTGGAACCGCCTCCGTATCAACACCAGAAAGACCAAGGAGCTGGTGGTGGACTTCCGCCGGGGTAAACGCCCTCCTCCGACACCGGTGAGCATCCAGGGACTGGACATTGAGGTCGTGAAGTCGTATAAGTACCTGGGTGTTCACTTGAACAATAAACTGGACTGGACTGACCACGCTCACGCTCTTTATAAAAAAGGACAGAGCAGACTCTTTCTGCTGAGGAGACTGAGGTCTTTTGGGGTGCAGGGAGCACTCCTGAAGACCTTCTTCGACTCCGTGGTGGCATCAGCCATCTTCTATGGAGTGGTCTTCTGGAGCAGCAGCATCGCGGCAGCTGACAGGAGGAGACTGGACAAACTGGTGAGGAAGGCCAGCAGCGTGCTGGGGTGTCCACTGGATACTGTGGAGGTGGTGGGAGACAGGAGGATGATGGCAAAGCTCTCATCCCTGATGAGCCACGCCTCCCACCCCATGCAGGACACTCTGGCAGCTCTGCACAGCTCCTTCAGTCACCGGCTGATCCATCCCCGGTGTCTGAGGGAGAGGTACCGCAAGTCCTTCCTCCCCGCTGCTGTCAGGCTGCACAACAAGCTGCTCTCGGGAGACCACTAACACTTTGAACACTTTGAACACTTTGAACACGAACATTTGGACTGAACATGAACACTTGAACACTCTGAACACTTTAATTCATTCACCTGGTGCAATACCTAATCCGTGCAATCCTGTGCAATATCCAATACGTTTAAGTATTATCTTACATTTTACTCTGCCTCCGCCTGTATATACTGGTATATTTAATAGTCTTCTTTACTGTCAATCCCGTGCAATATCAAATACGTTTAAGTATTATCTTACATTTCACATTTTTACTCCGTCTGTACATACTGGTATATTTTGTATTCTTCTTTACTGTCATATTTTTTACTACTGTTTACTGTTTAGTCTATTTATACTACTTGATTTTTTTTATCTTCATTTATTACTTGTGAGCGATGCTGCTGTAATCCTGTAATTTCCCCACTGAGGGACTAATAAAGGATTATCTTATCTCTTATCTTATATGGTCACTTCCTGTTCACTGTTTAAAAAAACAAGATAGCGACGGCGAAATCACGATGCCGTCGTCCACTTCTCATATACAGTCTATGAATATATGAATACGTTACAATGTGATGAGGTGGACCCTGCGGCCTGAGTGGGCGTTTCTCTCCTCATGACACGGATTGAGCAGCAGAGCGTCGTCAGGCCGGAGGAAACATCAGAGAACATCTTCGTGAGCAGCGTCCAGGGGACAACGAGGAGACAAGAGGACAACGTCCTCACATATACATGACTAGCGGACCCACATGTGACCGCTGCTGTATCAGCCTCCACGCTCCTGCTTCCAGGTTCTCTTCTGCAGCACACCTCAGAACCACGGTGCAGGAAACATTTCTAATCTTTGCTTTTCATTCATCAGAAGAACAGAAGTCTGCTCTGAGAGATGCAGGGAGGGGTCTGAGGGGTTTGAGGGGTCTGAGGGTCTGAGGGGTCTGAGGGGTTTGAGGGGTCTGAGGGTCTTAGGGGTCTGGGGGGTTTGAGGGGTTTGAGGGGTCTGAGGGGTCTGAGGGGTTTGAGGGGTTTGAGGGGTCTGAGGGGTTTGAGGGTTCTGAGGGGTTTGAGGGGTCTGAGGGGTTTGAGGGGTCTGAGGGGTTTGAGGGGTCTGAGGGGTCTGAGGGGTTTGAGGGGTTTGAGGGGTCTGAGGGGTCTGAGGGGTTTGAGGGGTTTGAGGGTTCTGAGGGTCTGAGGGGTTTGAGGGTTCTGAGGGGTTTGAGGGGTCTGAGGGGTTTGAGGGTTCTGAGGGGTTTGAGGGGTCTGAGGGGTTTGAGGGTTCTGAGGGGTTTGAGGGGTCTGAGGGGTTTGAGGGTTCTGAGGGGTTTGAGGGGTCTGAGGGGTTTGAGGGGTCTGAGGGGTCTGATGGGTCTGAGGGGTCTGAGGGGTTTGAGGGGTCTGAGGGTCTGAGGGGTTTGAGGGGTCTGAGCGGTCTGAGGGGTTTGAGGGGTCTGAGGGGTCTGAGGGTCTGAGGATTTGAGGGGTCTGAGGGTCTGAGGGGTCTGAGGGGTTTGAGGGGTTTGAGGGGTCTGAGGGGTCTGAGGGGTTTGAGGGGTCTGAGGGTCTGAGGGGTTTGAGGGGTCTGAGGGGTCTGAGGGTCTGAGGGGTCTGAGGGTCTGAGGGGTCTGAGGGGTTTGAGGGGTCTGAGCGGTCTGAGGGGTTTGAGGGGTCTGAGGGTCTGAGGGGTCTGAGGGTCTAAGGGGTTTGAGGGGTCTGAGCGGTCTGAGGGGTCTGAGGGTCTGAGGGGTCTGAGGGGTCTGAGCGGTCTGAGGGGTCTGAGGGGTTTGAGGGGTCTGAGCGGTCTGAGGGGTTTGAGGGGTCTGAGCGGTCTGAGGGGTCTGAGGGGTCTGAGGGGATTGAGGGGTCTGAGGGTCTGAGGGGTCTGAGGGGTCTGAGGGGTCTGAGGGTCTGAGGGGTCTGAGGGGATTGAGGGGTCTGAGGGTCTGAGGGGATTGAGGGGTTTGCCCTTTATATGTGACATACCAAGACATTCTAAAAACTTTCCGCCAAACTTTGCCCGGCTTTAACCTGAAAGTCTTCTGAGCTGAGCGTCGTCAGATCAATGCCTTCTGCATGGAAAGGTCACCAATCCATCACATCCAGACAGCTCAGACATTCACACTCATTCGGTCTTTGGACTGAAGTGGACCGACGGCAGACATGTGGAGGACCTTTCCCACCACAGGAACCTGAACCTGTACCGTCTGCGCTGCTCCACTCTGCTGCACAACCTCTTAGGATGCACGTCACAGGAAAGGCAAGGCTGCTTTCAAACAGTTTGGTTCACAAGCGCAGTTCAGTTTGTTAAACTTCAGGATAATGAAATGGATAGATGAGCCCGCCGGCCCTCGGAGGGCGACAGATCAGAGCAAACAGAGAAAAGACCAGAGACAGATTCGTCCCCTGGGACAAGTTTGCTGCCGGTCTCTGTCTCTTCCATCCGTTCGTCCCAACGTTCTCCTCTCAGAAGACGTGACGTGAAGAAGACGTGTGAAGAGCCGGAGGCAGAATGTGAGAGAATAATTTGTGTTTCTGTGACCTCACAGTGAAGCGATGACATCGTGTCATCGGGACAGAGGAGGACAGAGGACGTAGTTCCACTCTCCACAGCTGTGTCATGGTGCGTCATGATGGGTGACCGCTCGCTTCATCTAAATTCAGAAAAGCGATTATCGTGAGTAACTGTCCACAGCCATGCTAGCTGCCCCGTGAGGCCGCCGTGCTCATTACACACAACTGAACTGCTGGATGAGACATAGAGACATAGAGAGACACAGAGAG
>CM051690.1:31928359-31960859 GCA_028022725.1 Lycodopsis pacificus | reverse complement strand
CAGGGCTCTAGAGGCTGGAGACCAGACGGGGAACAGGGCTCTAGAGGCTGGAGAACAGACGGGGAACAGGGCTCTAGAGGCTGGAGAACAGACGGGGAACAGGGCTCTAGAGGCTGGAGAACAGACGGGAAACAGGGCTCTAGAGGCTGGAGAACAGACGGGGAACAGGGCTCTAGAGGCTGGAGAACAGACGGGGAACAGGGCTCTAGAGGCTGGAGAACAGACGGGGAACAGGGCTCTAGAGGCTGGAGAACAGACGGGGAACAGGGCTCTAGAAGCTGGAGACCAGACGGGGAACAGGGCTCTAGAGGCTGGAGACCAGACCGGGAACAGGGCTCTAGAGGCTGGAGAACAGACGGGGAACAGGGCTCTAGAGGCTGGAGAACAGCTGACATGCACGGAAAAGCAGGATGGGATTTTCTATGAATGTGCGTGCGTGCGTGTCTCCTCCTCCTCCTCCTCCTCCTCCTCCAGAGATGCACTTGTTTGGGGCTCTGGCCTCACGGTATCCTGCCCGGTTACAGAGATGTCTTTGTTTCCTTTACATGGAATGTATTTAAGTGATTATTTATTGTTTATTTGTATCTTGTGAATCTGCAGGTGAAGTATATGTCGGCTGAATAAAGCAAAACAATACAAAGACATTGTTTAGCCCCGCCTCGTCCTGCAGAGCTGTCCATCAACAGGAAGCAGGCAAACGAGGCAGCAAAGAGTTCACGGAGGACACATCTGAACATCTAAATCTATCGTCGGGAACACTAGAACTCCAACACCAGAAACGATGTCAGGACACAACATTGCTGCGCGGTAAAGAGGGAGGTTCTGACTAAACCGAGACACTGTGGACTCTACAAGGAAAGCAAAGGGACGTCGTGGGACAGACATGGGGTTAGAAGAAGAAGATGTTGTGACAAAGATTCTGTTCAAACTCCACTGACATCCTTTGGAACTTCTTCAAATGCAATCTGCACGTTGAGATTCAGATGTGACGTCAAATCTACTGGAAACCCAGAAGAAGAAGAAGATGAAGCGCTGCGGGACACGGAGCACGGACTGATCCAGAGTCAGATGTTTGAGAAGCAGCAGGGAGGACACGTCCAGGCTCTACCGCAGCTTAGTGCTTCCTATTTACACTGCTGGATGGGGACGCGTGGGGATGCGTGGGGACGCGTGGGGACGCGTGGGGACGCGTGGGGACGCGTGGGGACAGGTGGGGACAGGTGGGACATGCTGACTACTTCTGATTTAAATGATCACAAAAGAGTTTTTAGGACGTTTTGTGGTTTCATTGTATTTGTAGTCGGGAGACGAGACAAAGTCTTTGTCTTTCGTCTGCAGTCATTGGTTGTCTTCCTCACAGCCCTATTGTAAAGAAGCTGCTTATATTATTTTACATGATGCTACATATGGTTTGAATGGATGAGTCACGGTTAGAAACGGTTTCTTTGGGTTAAATATTGAACGGGTCTAAATGTGTCTCAGTCAGAGTCGACTGCGTTCTGAGTCTTTGAAACATAAAGTCTTCATCGCGATGAAGCTGCCGGAGGATGTCGTCATAACAACACGCGCTGTGAGTTGTGAACGTTTTGCTGCTTTGCAGAACTGTTAATTAACGACAGCTCGTGATGTTGGAATTAATTCCGGGGCCGTTATGTTTCCCTCTCATCCTCTTTGCGGTTGCTAATTGTATTATGTAAATGTGATTTATAGTCGCCGGGGTTGTGGCCGGGCAACAAATCAACAACAGTTACTGCTCTGCTGCTGCTTTATGCAAATGAGTTCAACATGAAGTCCTTTGATTGGCTGAATGAAAAGGACGGAGAAGCAAAGACGTTGTGATGCACTGATCCGATATTTAAAGAAGTTAGAATTAAAGATTTCTCCTTTTTCAGCAAACGTGATGATGCAGCACAAAAGAAACGTGCATTGGATTTCAGGTCATGTGGAGTATTGATGACGGCTGATATTTAAAAATGAAATATTGATATCATGTTGATAATAAACACATCGTGCAAATAATCCAGCTTTTATAAATGAATTTGGCAAAACAAATTGATCAAACCCACAATAAACAACAAATATTATTATTAATTATTGTACATTGTATATTGCTTTATACATATATTTATATATACGTATACATATATATATAAATATATCCCACTTAAGGCATGAATTAACTGGGATTCCACTTTGTAACCAGAGTTCGATACATAAAATGTAAAAGTTTAATTCCCATAAACTGCCGTGTTCGCTCCAGAGCTGCGACACACACACACTTACACACACACACACACGCACTTACACACACGCACACACACTTACACACACACACACGCACTTACACACACACGCACTTACACACACACACACACACTTACACACACACACACGCACTTACACACACACGCACACACTTACACACATACACACGCACTTACACACACACGCACACACTTACACACACACGCACTTACACACACACGCACTTACACACACACGCACACACTTACACACACACACACACACTTACACACACACACACACACTTACACACACACGCACTTACACACACACACTTACACACTTACACACACACACACGCACTTACACACACACGCACTTACACACACACACACACACTTACACACACACTTACACACACACGCACTTACACACACACACACGCACTTACACACACACGCACTTACACGCACTTACACACACACACACACTTACACACACACTTACACACACACGCACACACACTTACACACACGCACTTACACACACACGCACTTACACACACACGCACTTACACACACACACACACACACACACACACACACACACACACACACACACACACACACACACACACACACAGCAGAGCGGCAACACTGCACTGGTTGGGCTTCATTCACCAAATGTTGCCGTTGGACTCTGTAATGAGAGCGTCGTGTGAGCGTGTGTTCACCCCGTCGCCCTCAGTAATCGCTCCGCTCTGCTGCCGCCTCCTGATTGGTTCACGTGAGGGCGACCCGCCTCCGTCAGAGGAGGAAGAGGAGCTGATGATGAAGTGGAAAGTAAACGTGCTGTTGATGTTCATGTGATGTTCATGAACTGATGTTCATGTGTTGTGGACGTGTGTGTATATATATGTGTGTGTGTATATATGTGTGTGTGTGTATATGTGTGTGTATATATATGTGTGTATATATATGTGTGTGTGTGTGTGTATATATGTGTGTGTGTGTGTGTGTGTGTATATGTGTGTGTGTGTGTGTCCCAGTAGAATAAAGGGGCTTTATTTGTCCCAGTTGACTGTTACTTACATTCTGTTGAAAGCTGTTGAACAACATGAAAACAATAAGTGTTTCACGTCATTCATATCACCTGTAGATGATTTCTGGTTTCATGGAAACGATCCAGCTGAAGGTGTGAAGACGAGCTTTCACTGGACATGGAGTCGAGTGTTTCTGATGAAAGGAACTTCACTTCTGTTCTGGCTCAAAGTTTAACATCAAAGTTTTTATGTAACTGATTGATGCTCATTCTTTCCTTTCGGATCAATATGTGGTGAGACATGAGTGTGAGTTATGAGTTATGAGTTATGAGGTTTGAGGTAAAGAACCCAAAGGCCTAAAGCTCACCACGGTACCCCAACAGAACAGTCCGCTGTAATCACTTCCCCATGAACTGCTTCAGAACACATCTGTGCTGCTGCCGATGGGACAACGGAGGATTTCTTACGTGGTTAAATCAGAGTAAACTGTTGTTTGTGCTGTAACGGCGTCTTTAACATCGTTTGTCTGTAGAAAGACGTTTAATGGCTGAAATATGAAATGCATGAACGTGATGCTACAGTCTCCTCGAGGTTTTGGTCCTTTTTGTATCTCAAGGCTGACGTGAAAATTCAAAAGCTCCGGTTGTAGTGAACATATTCCATGTGGTGAGTGAAGTGACCGTGAGGCGAGCAGACGGAGGTATTGATCCTCCCGGCAGTAAACTAATTAGCGTGGCGTTTCTAAACGACATGCACTCAATTAAAGTAAAACCCAAATCATCCCACAAGCAGCACCCCGCTGTCGGTTTATGTCGCTCGACAAAGCTATTCATTAAACTGTTGCTGTCAAATATTAACATCTGACAGAATAACACGTCGCGATCAAATTAACTGAGAAGAACAACCTGTTCCCCTCATTAGACACCATGGATCCATGTTGACCCCCCTCACATTCATAGCACACTGGTCTTGTTCCATAGAGGGCCTTCTGCTGCAAATCCCACAATGCAATGCGTCACATGGTCAGTGATAATGTAACAAGTAGTGGTGGTAACACTTAAAGGTTGAATCTCCAGGTGTTTGAAATGGAAACTCCCACTAATGACGTTAGCACCAGCCCAACGTTAGCACCAGCCAAACGTTAGCACAAGCCCAACGTTAGCACCAGCCCAAAGTTAGCACCAGCCAAACATTAGCACAAGCCCAACGTTAGCACCAGCCCAACGTTAGCACCAGCCAAACATTAGCACAAGCCCAACGTTAGCACCAGCCCAACGTTAGCACCAGCCCAACGTTAGCACCAGCCCAACGTTAGCACCAGCCCAACTCCCAACAGTTTTTAACCGTTTTTTAAAACTGTTTTAAAACTGTTTTATAAGAGTTTTAACAGAGTTTTAAGTTTTTAACAGTTTTTAACAGTTTTTAACAGTTTTTAAACAGTTTTTAAAGTTTTTTAAAACAGTTTTTAACCGTTTTTTAACAGTTTAATGCTGTAAATGACCCCGCGGACACCTGCCGGTGAAGAGGAGGACATAACTACGTTTAGAATGATTCTTCTTAACTGATCATCATGTTTAATATTGCAGTGACATTGATTAGATATGTTTTTTTAACTGGTTTATTCCATGTCAACACGTTAATAAACACATTACCTTCAATCTGGACAGCTTGTATTTACCTCGGCGGTCTCTTCATCACCTCCAGGTTGTGGATCATTGTTATCGAGGGACAAACCCCCGAAGCCTCCGGAGAGCCGAGCAGTCGATAAAACAGGAGACGGGACAATAAGCAGCCGCAGTAAAGATGATGGATCACCGCGGGGGGGGGGGGATGAGGAGGAGGAGGAGGAGGAGGAGGAGGAGGCTGTTATTGCCATTGATCTGAGGAGGAGGAAGAGTCCTCTGGGTCGCTGGGAGTTGGTTTTCTATTTATTCTGTGTTAGAGACACATCGATCCGGCCTCGGCTCCGACACTAATAACAGGCCTCCCCTGGACCAGGAGGAGACCAGGATGAAGTCATCACAGAGTCCTGGAAACACGTGTTTAGTTCTATTTATTTTGCACAATTTAAACAATAAAACAAACATAACAGAGATAAATAATAGAGAGCAGCAAGAGGCAGAATAATGCATAATATTACATGAATATGCATAAGACATGATGACGTACAGCATTGAGCTGCGAGCTGCTGACCCGGTGCCTGAGCTCTGCTTGGTAACATCATCATCGCTGTGAGGGCGTGATGATGCTCCGCTGTGCGTGGCAGCGTATTGATCCGCCTGTTATAGTTCAGAGAGAATAACTGTTGTTTCATGTGCTGATCACAGACCTGCAGTGGAACTGAGGGAGCAGCGTTATAACGTGAATACGTTCACAACATGTGGCAGCAGGACGTGTGAGCTTTAAAACAACTTCTCTAAAACCTCTCTGAACATTTCTACTTGTATTTGTTGAACATGAGGAAGTAGATCTGCTTTCTGTTGAACTGTCGGATCACAGCTGGTGATTGTTGGAACAATAAGGAGACAAAAGGTTTGATGAGATTCATTTTGTCTGTCAAGTTTGACTTCAGTGTGTTTTACACAAAATCACTGTTTCTGTCAATGGAGTCCGGCGTCTTCGAGGAGATCGTAGAACGATGTTTCTCTCCTAACGAGGGTTCAAGACTAACAAAGTCTAGTTTAAGTTTAACTTATTTCTGTTTGAATGGAGGTAAAACACAGTTTTGTACATTTTGTACATTTATTAATTATAATTATAATATTAATTTGATTAATAATTCCTTAATTATTAATAAGGATTATATATACACTTCAACTAGCGTGGTGCCAGTAAAAAGGGGTAAAAATGAGTATCATGTTCACTAACTTGTAACTGCTGCAGATTATATATATATATATATATTAGTGCTGGGCAAGTTAACGCGTTATTATTGCGTTAACGCATTCATTAATTAACGCCGACAATTATTTTATCACGCGTTAACGCATTTTTTAAATTTATTATTATTAATTTTCTTTTTTTTAATTGAAAGACAAGAGACAATACACATACATAACAACAAGAGGATGACAGGAGCAGTGGGATGAAGCAGCAAACATCCTGTCGTCAGCCTGTCTCATGTTCATGGTGTTGCATTAGAGATGTGATGTCCCTTCAGGGCTGCCGTAGAGAAAAGGCGACTTCCTGCTCTGCCTGGAGACGACTGGACGTCGCTGGTGACGTCACAGACTCTCACATGTTAGTGCAGCTCTACGCTGACATTCACCGTGAACGCATTCAAACGCACAGATCAGAGCGAAGGACTTTGAAAGTTAGCGAAACATTAACGTGAGACAACATCCGGTTTCTTCAGACCAACATCCGGTTTTCAGAATAAGATGCCAACAAAGTATGAATTATATTCACATTAAGTATGAAACATGCTGCCTGCATCTCGAGAACCAAATGTCATTGCCCTTTGTTCATATAGCAGTACTTTCAAAATAAAAGTGCGCAATACACTACTTTATAATTCATTATTGAACTTTGCCATAACAATGCGATTAATCGCAAAAAATCCATGCGATTAATCGCGATTAAATATTTAAATCGTTGCCCAGCACTAATATATATATATATACATATATATGTGTGTAATGCAATGAGGTTAGCGCTGAGGTTAGCACTGAGGTTAGCGTTGAGGTTAGCGCTGAGGTTAGCGCTGAGGTTAGCTGCTGAGGCTAGCGCTGAGGTTAGCATTGAGGTTAGCGCTGAGGTTAGCGTTGAGGTTAGCGTTGATGTTAGCGCTGAGGTTAGCTGCTGATGTTAGCGCTGAGGTTAGCGTTGAGGTTAGCTGCTGATGTTAGCGCTGAGGTTAGCTGCTGATGTTAGCGCTGAGGTTAGCGCTGAGGTTAGCGCTGATGTGTCTGCAGCACTGTGTTAGTAACGGAGGATCCACGAGATGCAGCGTAGAACCACGGTTCAGAAGACCACGATGCTGAATGTAGCACAGATAAAGACGCCGTGGATCGAGGGATAGAAGCGTGTCAGAGAACAGTGTGACCTGCTTCCTCCATCTTTGTCTCCATCACTGTGAGTGAGCATCGCTCTTCACAACATGATTATCAAGCTACATCAGGTCTTTGTTTTTTTTGCAGATTTCTGAGGGATGAGAAACATGCTCGACTGCAGTTATTTTACTGTGAAGAGAAAAGCTGGAGAACAACGGCCATCACTCAAGCAACACGACCGCACAAGACAATTCAATCTCCAGGCCGTGGTAATAAATGTCAGAGGAGGAAAACAGCTGACAGATAATTGCTTAATCTGTGTGTGTACTGTAGGTGTGTGTGTGTGTACTGTAGGTGTGTGTGTGTACTGTAGGTGTGTGTGTGTGTACTGTAGGTGTGTGTGTGTACTCTAGGTGTGTGTGTGTGTGTGTACTGTAGGTATGTGTGTGTACGTGTGTACTGTAGGTATGTGTGTGTGTACTGTAGGTGTGTGTGTGTACTCTAGGTGTGTGTGTGTGTGTGTACTGTAGGTGTGTGTGTGTGTACTGTAGGTGTGTGTGTGTACTGTAGGTGTGTGTGTGTGTGTGTGTGTACTGTGTGTGTGTGTGTGTGTTAATTGTTATTGTAATGTAGTACGCCATTAAAAGGTAATTTCTCAAATACCTTAACCTCACTTTCCTTCAGTGAATCTAACCGATCACATGAACTGATCACATACTCTGACATTAGAAAACTATGCTATAGAATGTCATAAATATTGCATAAATGTTTGACAATAGCAAGTCATGAAAATGTTAATAAAAAGTCCTTATATTGTATTTCGTCTCCCCTCCAGGATGAGAGCAGATTTAATCGCCATGTTTCAACGCTTGTGAGCAGCTTATAATGCCGAGGGTCCTTTTAAGGGGACCTAGAGGGGGTACACACATGTGTACTCTGTGTACAATTCACTTTTGCTGTACTGTACTGTACTGTATGTACTGTACATACTATACGCATAGTACATGCAGCACATACAGTACGTACAGTATGTGCTGCATGTACAGTACGTACAGTATGTGCTGTACGCTGCATGTACAGTACGTACAGTATGTGTTGTACACTGCATGTACAGTACGTACAGTATGTGTTGTACACTGCATGTACAGTACGTACAGTATGTGCTGTACGCTGCATGTACAGTACGTACAGTATGTGCTGTACACTGCATGTACAGTACGTACAGTATGTACTGCATGTGCAGTGACCCTGTACACATGGCACCGTTGGTTGGCCTACATGCAGAGAGGCTGACTAATAATTCATAAGCTGCTGCTCAGAAGCTGGAGGGGAGAAGTGGACATATTTAATGCTGGAGGAGAGCTGCCGTTACATTTATGGAATCGGTTTCATTGTTGAAGGAGAGGACTGTAATGGAAGTACCTACAGTAAATATATATATAATATATACAACATACATCAGCGGGCTGCACGCCATCCAGCTGCTCTCTGCTTTATGATTCTTCTTAATCAGATGTTTGAAACTCTGAAAGTTTTTCTCTTCTGACGAAACAAACAAACTGAAACCGTTGTGAAGTCTTTCTTGAAACACTGCAGGTAAATGTGTCCATCATCATCTCTTGTGATGACCTTTTAAACAGCGGACGTCTGTATTCATGCAGAATAATCTGCTCGTATTGGAATCGTTTTCTTTTCAGACCAATCACACGTGGAAGCTTCACTGCGGCTTAGAACCACAGAGCTCGGTAAACATGAAACATGTCTTGGCGATCCAAAGATATTGTGTATTTGCCCTGTAGGCGTATGAATTTAAAGAAGCTCTCAGTAATCCCATAATAACATGAATGTCACCGACAGTCGTTCTAAGTAAAGTTTGCTGATCGCTGAAGATGCTGCAGATTCTCTTTGATGTGAAAAAAAAAATAAAAATGTCAACGTGTTAAAAAAAGGGCAAATTTATTTAAAGCACTTACATAGAAAAATATGATTGATTTGAGTCAACAATAATAAATAGAGTGCCTGACCATCTGCAGGCCCTGTCGGTACAACAGTACAATCAATATCCAGTTTCACAATACAGCAAAGGCACTAGCATTACCACAACCAACAACATGGGGGGGGGGGCTCTTCAGTCCTCACGCACCAAAGACATGAAGAAGTCTGACCCCGTCACAAACACCATCACTCCAGAATCAGCCTCACTCTGTGGAGGTGACACGAGACGTCAGATCTTCTTCTTGCCTTTTGTTCAGATGAGAGATTACAAACAATAAACAGACTTCAAATGTTTTACACAGATGGACGACAGAAGACGATGCAGAACAAGTCCCGAGAGGCTACGATGTCAAAGCCCAGCAGGACATCGAAGATACTGATCAGCCTCTGATCAGCCTCTGATCATCCTCTGATCATCCTCTGATCATCCTCTGATCATCCTCTGATCATCCTCTGATCATCCTCTGATCATCCTCTGATCAGCCTCTGATCATCCTCTGATCATCCTCTGATCATCCTCTGATCAGCGTCTGATCAGCGTCTGATCAGCGTCTGATGAGACCGAATATAAAGTGAAACTTGAGTAAATCTGGTCGATTACTTTGGTCGCTAACAATCAGAACTTTGCTCTTTTAGAGGGACAAACATATTAAAACATTCGGAGGATTAAAGTCCAACTGAAACATAAAGATCTGCTTTGTGAATAAAACAAACAAAATCTGTATCCAAATGTGTATTTACACGTGAGGTTTGATTCCGATGCCTCGTCGTCTGTGAATATACGCGTTCGTATAAACAAAACTGTATTTGCATAAAACAGTAAAAGACTGAACTGTAGCTAACATTAGCTTCCAAGCTAACGTCTCCCGTCATTGTGAGACGTCAAGTTAATTAATGTGTTAATTAAATAGTTATTTGTTTCCTCAATATAACTTCTCTAAAGTCTTCTGGTCATGAACGAGATGAAACATTCAGTTCAATTAGACTCCAACAGATACAGACTCTACTTGTTTGGAGGCTGAAAGAACATTCCTGTACCTTCCATTACAAACTCCACGACTGCAGAGAGGGAATCTGTGATTCCGGTTTCAGTTGGACTTCACAGAACATGAAGCGGGTTCAGTAGTCGGCACGTTTCTCCAGTGAGTCAGACTCTCTACACACGACGGAGGAAAAGCTTCAATAACAACTCACCGTCAGCCGTCCGAGTTGGTCCCAATCAATAATCGATACATCTGTCATCATTAATATCATTCATAGATGTTTGCTTCTTTCAGACCGATGAAAGACGAAGAAAAACAAACCTGAAAAATGACTGTTTTCTGTGTAGTGCAACTGTTTACATGCAAATATGTGATTGAGAGAAACCACACACACACACACACACACACACACACACACACACACACACACACACACACACACACACACACACACACACACACACACACACACACACACACACACACACACGATGTATTTTTCTTTTTTTTTAAACGAGGTCAGAAAATATAGAAAGCAAAAAAACTAAACTGATTCTAAAGTCGTAATCAAAGAACATCGTAAATGTCAACGATCCTTATTCATTGGTTGTGATCTTACACAGCGAAAAAGAAAGAAATGTGAAAGATCTCAGTGATAGCATGGAGAGTGATAAGGCTGAAACATCTTTCTCCAGGTCAGATGTCTTTGTTTGTATCTGGACCACACGTCTTCTGGAAGGAAAGCCCTGATTGTCAGAACAAGTGAGTAAGAATATGGTTGTTGTTTCCCGGCCTTAAAGCTAGTCCCGACAGTATCCGCACTCGTCCGTCCAGCGTTTAGGAAATCCACGCTGTCCTCTCGGTCGCCCGGACAATGTAACGCACAGGAGCCCAGAGAAGGTTCTACAAGGGCCCGTAAAGCTCGACCGTCATTGTTGGCGCCGTGTGCCGCGACGTCAGTTGGTATCCGGGGGTCCGGCGGACGGACCGGCCCCGGCTCTCGGCAGCCTTCTGGTCCTCAGATGGTCCTCTGGGCCGTGAGGTACTTGAGAGCCGCCGAGCCGTACTTCCTGGACAGGTCCTGGTGGAACTCGTCCTTCAGGGTGTTCAGGCAGTTGCGGTAGCTGGAGCTGGAGCGGAACTTGGAGATGTCGAAGCTCGGAGCGTGGGGCATGTGGATCATGAAGGCGTTGGGGAGGACCATGAGGTCGAACTCCTGACGGGGGAGGAGAAACAAAGATGTGAGACGACAGAACGTGACATCATCTTCTCAGGAACAAAGATTCAAACAGCTGAAACGTAACGACACTAAACTCAGTGGAGCTGGTGGAAGATGTTCTCTGTGCACATCAATCAATGTCAGCAAACATCCCAAAACATGAAGGCATCAAACACGCATTACTACTTACAGTTAAATATTTAACCTTCATTCCAACATGAAAAAAAGCAGAAAATAACACTTTGATAAACACGTCAGGCCATTATAGTCTCAGTATAATATAATAATATATATATGTCATGTAATAATATATATATATCATATAATAATGTATATATTATATAATAATATATAATATAATATATACACAACCAGGCTTCTGTAAAGCCATTTGCTTCAACATACAGTAGACACAGTCAGCGGTGTCCGGCTGAGATCAACACTACAGAACCCGTGCGTTTGAGCTCCCACGTTGAGGTAGCGACCGCCAAAATAAAAGCCCCGTCCACAGACGTACCTGTGCGTCCAGCTCCAGGACGTGCGACACCTTGTTCCAGCCGAAGCCCACGAAGCGCTGGTCGTACTCGGGACAGTCCCGTCTCACCACCACGTACGGCTCGAAGTCCGGCTCCCACTCCACCTTATAAGGTGTGGTGGCTGTCCGCCATTTGGCATAGTTGGTAGGAGCGTGACCTTTAGGCCACACATGATACCTGGAGAGGGGAAGCAGATGGATGATGACGATCGTCAGCTCAGCGGTGCACTGACAACACGTTTGTTGGTGATCAGCTACCTGAAGGTGTAGAGCGTCCCCATGTCCAGCATGGAGAGCAGCTCGGCTTTGGATTTGGGGAAGGACAGACGGTACCGAAGCGTCTCGAACGCTGGAACCACCAGAGCCTTCTTAGTGTGAGCCATGTCCAGCTGCACCACAGTCCTCCTGCAGGGACACACGGGCACAATGATGGACGGTGTCCACATCGTAAGCCTATCAGAGCTCAAACACAAGTATCTGTGCTGATGTTGCATATTGTAAAGCCAGAGTCAAAACATCAAGAACACACCGGATCATTCGATATGATCAGCAGAACTCTCTGACCAGAGCCTGTGGTCAGAGCTGTGTCTCTATGGAAAATGATATTTCATAACTTTCTGATGTCAGAACTTAAACTCCAGCTGATAGTCAGTTTAACAGAATCGACTCTATTTTAGGGAAAAACGACACTTTAAATAAACTTATATATATATAATATTATATATATATATATATATATATATAATATATATATTGGTTTTAACGGCTAGGATTACATCTAAAACCGTAAGGGATTGTTAAGTGGATAGGTCACTAGGATAACCATTCAGAACTCAGTTGTTGGACATACAATAGATTTAACTTTTTACTTGCCACGAGGAACATTTACCAATTTAAGCAAATGAATACACTTGAGAGTTTTACTTTAAATGCAGATTAGATATTTATTGCAGGTTATATTTATATATTGTTAGCAAGGGTCAGGCTACAGCTCACATAATAAAAATTGTCACTACACTTGATTCGTAATTTAATTTTCTTCTTCGATTATACTCATTGGGTTAGGTTGACGCGTCGTCTCGTTTGGAGCTGGATTTCAAAGGTGCGATGAAAGGTTATTTTGGAGTTGTTAGGAGCGAAGGTCTGGCCAGACCCTCCGGCCCCTCCTGCTCAGCCAACGGAGTCCATTCAGCGATCCTTCAGGCTCAGTACAATATATCTCTCTCTCTCTCTCGATAGATCGATAGATAGATAGATAGATAGATAGATATATATAGATATAGATAGAGAGATGAGCGCCTCCCACCCCATGCAGGACACTCTGGCAGCTCTGCACAGCTCCTTCAGTCACCGGCTGATCCATCCCCGGTGTCTGAGGGAGAGGTACCGCAAGTCCTTCCTCCCCGCTGCTGTCAGGCTGCACAACAAACTGCTCTCGGGAGACCACTAACACTTTGAACACTTTGAACACGAACATTTGATTTGACCGAACATGAACACTTGAACACTTTAATTCATTCACCTGGTGCAATACCTAATCCGTGCAATCCTGTGCAATATCCAATACGTTTAAGTATTTACCTTACACTTACATTTTACTCCGTCTGTATATACTGGTATACTTAATATTCTTCTTTACTGTCAATCCCGTGCAATATCCAATACGTTTAAGTATTATCTTACATTTCACATTTTTACTCCGTCTGTATATACTGGTATATTTTGTATTCTTCTTTACTGTCATATTTTTTACTACTGTTTACTGTTTAGTCTATTGATACTACTTGATTTTTTATCTTCATTTATTACTTGTGAGCGATGCTGCTGTAATCCTGTAATTTCCCCACTGAGGGACTAATAAAGGATTATCTTATCTCTTATCTTATATGCATCACTGCTGATGTTATATAATGTTGCAGCAGATTTATTTCACCGAGTATCCTGAGAAGTACTGGATTAAATACGTCATTATTATGAGTAATTCATAATCACAATGAAAGCTCAGTTGGAATCAACTTCTTTGCTGACGACTGCATGATATTCACCCGAGTGCATTCAGCTGAGCATCATGACTGTCCTCACTTGTTTAGTTTGAGGGTTCTGGTTCTGTGACCATAACATCCTCTCTACATTATCTTACATTATCTACATAATCCTCTCTATATTATCTTACATTATCTACATTATCCCCTCTACATTATCTACATTATCCCCTCTACATTATCTTACATTATCCCCTCTATATTATCTTACATTATCTACATTATCCCCTCTACATTATCTACATTATCCCCTCTACATTATCCTCTCTACATTATCTACATTATCCCCTCTACATTATCTTACATTATCCTCTCTACATTATCTACATTATCCTCTCTATATTATCTTACATTATCTACATTATCCCCTCTACATTATCTTACATTATCCCCTCTACATTATGACCACAGCCCGTCCTACCGGAGGTAATCGTAGAGGCCGTACATCGGCAGGAAGTCCACGTCCGTCAGGAAGACGTAGGGCGTGTTGGCGTTCTTCAGGGCCACGTTCCTCACCAGGTTGACGGGGTAGAACTGGCCCTCCTTGTAGACGATGTGGTAGCCCACGTTCTTGCGGTTCTTGAGGACCTCGGAGGCCTGGGCGTAGCGGAGGAACTGCTGGGCCTCGGCGTCGGACATGTAGAGCGCCAGGCTGATGGGGCCCTCCCAGTGCTTACAGATGGCCTCCAGCATCTGCAGCCTGCAGGTAGAGGAGATGGAGAGCGGTACTGAGATGGACAATGATGAATGTTTGGGCTTCTTCCTTTTCTTTTTTTAAATGTATTGATTGTCTATTAAATTAAATAGAGCGGAATAACACCCAAAGTCCTGTATTTCAGCCGTTAGTTATTATTTCTGATATTTCTCTTTTTACTGTTGTATATTTGTTTGTTTCATACATAAAATGAAAGAGATAAATATATATATAGATATATATCTATATATATATATATAGATATATATCTCTTGGTTATATGTCATGATGGTGCCTCACATCTTAGAAAACTAAGTTAAAAACAAAGCAGCCATTGAAGAGCCAAGCTGACGTCTCCAACAGTCCAAAAGCCCCAAATACACTGTTGACATTCTGCTCCAACAATCAATGAGCAGAACAACAAATCACTCCAACAGGTTCAGAACTAACAGGCATGCTGGTGATGTCACTGGAGTAAAATGACTGATATTGAGCAGGAAATAAGAAGACTATCTCAGTACAAGGTCCATTCAATCGCTGTTGGATCGAGGTTTCATTCAAAGTGCTCAGAAGTGAATTCATGCGATACGATAGAAAGCTGAAATGGACCGAGTCGATCTCAAACGGCTGTTTTCCGAGGAGAAGGAGCTTTTAACCTCAGTCAAGAGGGTGCGTTGACAGTCGTTTAGCGTCTGCGTGCTGATTGGCCGGTCTGGGGCGGGTACCTGTCCATGGAGAGCTGGGCCACCAGCGTGACGTCGTCCTCGTTGGGCGTGTACTCGTACTGCAGGAAGTAGAGGTGCACCCTGTGGACGGTCAGCCGCTCCCGACGGAAGTCGTAACACTGGTCGTCCTCGTCCAGCTCCTCCAGAGCGGCCTGCAGCTACAGAGGTACAGAGAGAACGTCAGGCTGGTGCTGGTCAACCAGCGTCCAGAGAAAGGAAACGTCTCTGGTTCCTTCCTCCTTCAGAGGGAATCCTGCTGACGACCATTTCCGACTCTTTTCTGCCACATCTGTTGCTTGAGACGGAACACGCGCATGTAACTGTGAACACACACCATTCATCATGTACATGCAGGGGTCTGACCTGGACGCTCTCTGGGCTGGCCTGACTCGGGCAGCCGAACAGCTCTCGTCTCAGCAGGTTCCCGTCGTACTCCAGGAAGGTGAGGTAGAGGTTCCTGAAGAACTCCACGTGTTTGTTCTTCACCCGGAGCTTCTTGGGAGAGTTCCAGTGGATGACCTGGAACACAGCGTTTACTACACCGACGCTCTGCCTCAGAGTGGTGCGATGACCCCACCCTGTGGATCTGCTCTAACAGCTGCTTGACTTGATAACATGAAGATGGAACATCCATGTTCAGAACGCATGGCGGTCAGGAAACTCTTGATGTTTGATCATCGACAGCTTCACAGACGAAAAGAACCAAAAGGTACAATTCTTTGCATCTCTTTAAATTAACATGATGACATTTCCCCCAAATCTACTTCCTACTACATTACATTACAATAAACTACAGTACATTACACTAAACTACATTACATTACACTATCCTACATTACATTACACTAAACTACACTAAACTACATTACATTACACTAAACTACATTACATTACACTACATTACACTAAACTACATTACATTACACTAAACTACACGAAACTACATTACAGTACACTAAACTACATTACATTACACTAAACTACATTACAGTACATTACATTACACTAAACTACATTACACTAAACTACATTACATTACATTACACTAAACTACACTACATTACAGTAAACTACATTACATTACACTAAACTACATTACATTACATTACAGTAAACTACATTACATTACACTAAACTACATTACATTACAGTAAACTACATTACATTACATTACACTAAACTACATTACACTAAACTACATTACATTACACTAAACGACACTAAACTACATTACATTACACTAAACTACATTACATTACAGTAAACTACATTACATTACACTAAACTATAGTACAGTACAGTACACTAAACTACATTACACTAAACTACATTACATTACACTAAACTACATTACATTACAGTAAACTACATTACATTACATTACACTAAACTACATTACATTACAGTAAACTACATTACATTACACTAAACTACATTACATTACAGTAAACTACATTACATTACATTACACTAAACTACATTACACTAAACTACATTACATTACACTAAACGACACTAAACTACATTACATTACACTAAACTACATTACATTACAGTAAACTACATTACATTACACTAAACTATAGTACAGTACAGTACACTAAACTACATTACACTAAACTACATTACACTAAACTACATTACATTACAGTACATTACACTAAACTACATTACACTACATTACACTAAACTACATTACATTACAGTACATTACACTAAACTACATTACATTACAGTACATTACACTAAACTACATTACATTACACTAAACTACATTACAGTACATTACACTAAACTACATTACACTAAACTACATTACACTACATTACACTAAACTACATTACATTACAGTACATTACACTAAACTACATTACATTACAGTACATTACACTAAACTACATTACATTACACTAAACTACATTACATTACAGTACATTACACTAAACTACATTACATTACACTAAACTACATTACATTACAGTACATTACACTAAACTACATTACATTACACTAAACTACATTACAGTACATTACACTAAACTACATTACAGTACACTAAACTACATTACATTACAGTACATTACACTAAACTACATTACACTAAACTACATTACACTAAACTACAGTACTACCATTTTAAAGCTCTGGTGGGATATATATATATATACACACACACACACACACACATATATATACAGTGTAAGCGAGTGAGCTGACCTTGAGGTCGGACACCTCTGTGTAGCACTGCTCTGACCGAGTGTGGTCAGACAGCTGCACGTTCCAGAAGCAGGGCAGCTGGTGCACCAGGACGGGGTTCTGCTTGATGAAGGCGTTGAAGATGTCCTGAACAACAGAACACAGAGCGCCGTTAACACAGCGGCTCTACTGGTTCTACTGGTTTCTATGGTTCTATGGTTCAATGGTTCTACTGGTTCTATCGCGCCGCGCCATCGCAAATTCGCCTCACTGCAGTCTCATGGCGTCTGTGCACTTTGTATGGAATCTACTCGCGCAAATAATTGGCGGTGCGTTTGGTGTGGACGCAGCATGAGATGTTTTATACACATGTTATAAAGGGAGTTTATTTTGTGTTCATTTCTACAGTTGGCGAGCGTTTCACTTCATCATCTGATGAAATGATCTCAGCTGAGCTCCACCTCATCTTACATATCGTATCATATGATAACATTATATATCTTTCTGTTATAACATTATAACATATTATAACATTATATATCTTTCTGTTATAACATTATAACATATGATAACATTATATATCTTTCTGTTATAACATTATAACATATTATAACATTATATATCTTTCTGTTATAACATTATAACATATGATAACATTATATATCTTTCTGTTATAACATTATAACATATTATAACATTATATATCTTTCTGTTATAACATTATACATCTTTCTGTTATAACATTATAACATATGATAACATTATATATCTTTCTGTTATAACATTATAACATATTATAACATTATATATCTTTCTGTTATAACATTATAACATATTATAACATTATATATCTTTCTGTTATAACATTATAACATATGATAACATTATATATCTTTCTGTTATAACATTATAACATATGATAACATTATATATCTTTCTGTTATAACATTATAACATATTATAACATTATATATCTTTCTGTTATAACATTATAACATATTATAACATTATACATCTTTCTGTTATAACATTATAACATATTATAACATTATACATCTTTCTGTTATAACATTATAACATATGATAACATTATATATCTTTCTGTTATAACATTATAACATATTATAACATTATATATCTTTCTCTGGGATGAAGTTAATATCGGTTCTTGGTCTGAAGATATTTGCACGTTGTTTTGTGGCTCAGGGTTCAGTGAGGCTTCTGTAACTGTAACGATGAAAAGGATCAACGTAGGTTTGTGTAGGTCAAAGGTCAGGGAGATGACCATATATGGTCAAAAGCTTCACTGATAGACCCGGTCCTTAAAAGACCCGGTCCCAGTGTCCCAGTGTCCCCCTGAAGACCTGAACCCTGAACCCTCAGGGACCCGCTGACGTCAGCTGGTAGATGTGAGTGAGCGACTGTGACGTCATCGTGTCATGTGCTTATTCTATTTTCTTCACTGCTTCATTTAAACGTCACAACGTGAGACGTCATTTCAAATAATCTGCTGACTTGATTTTGTCCAAACAGCTTAAATAACAAAATGGAATGTTTGATGAATGAATCTGCTTTCATGTGTTCATGTTCCGTCTCTAAGCCTCAGTGTCTGAGTAGACGGAGTGAACCAGGCTGAACTCACAGCGTTCGTCCTCTTTCTTCACCTTTGCTTTTTAACGCTTCCTCCGGTAACCCCGAGTTTAACGTCGCCTTGCTATGAATTGTGGGTAATTCCCTTGGGCTTACGTAAAGGGTTGATGAAGAACTCGAGCTGTCAGAGGGACTCGCTGGATGATGAAGCGGGACAGAACTAAAGCGAGCCCACGTCAGAGTGGAGCCTCGAGGCCTCTGACCTGATCAGCCAGCGACGTGCTGAGCATGCTCATCAGCTCCCGCTCCGCCGTCAGCCGCCACATCTGCTCCCAGCCCAGCCGCCGCAGCCGCTCCAGGTAGAGGAGGATGACGCCTGAAGGAAGGAAGGAAACAGGAGACGATGGATGACCTCGCGTCACAATGAAGCGTCTCAGGTCGCTTGAGTTAAAGCGGTTCGTTACCGGTGTTGAAGCCGCGTCCCAGCGCGGGCCAGGGTCTGTGGTTCTTCCACAGGTTCCCCAGGTACCAGTCGCTCTGGTTCTCCACCAGGCCGATCACCTGCTTATCTGCACACAAGCCATCGCTTATTAAATCATACAAACCTGCGAAAATAACCAACAATCTAAGAAGAATACTTTTTTATTGATGATATGAGTAAGAGGCAACATTTGGTAGATTAGCTGATTAAACAGGTTTAATGCAAATTAAATATTCTTCTAATAATCACATAATAATCACATGTGTTTATCTCATTAAATACAGATTTTAAAAAGAGGAATAAAAGTGATATAATTTGTTTTAAAACCAATTTAATTTAACATTTATCATATTTGTTGCAGTCAAATCACATTAAAGTTATTCATTCATTTGTAAAAATGCTTTGAAAACTCCAGTAAGTGATTACAACAATGTTTTAATGAAGCATACAATACATCTTTACTCAACCTGTTTGAATACTCATAAATATCACAAACCTACAAGTCTTTGAGGTGATTTCTTCATGAAAACAGAAACAACAGAAGCGTCTCACCGGTGAACTTCCTGAAGATGCCCCAGAGCTCGGCGATGTCGGTGGCGAAGGTGATGTCCGTGTCCAGGACGATGACCTGCGACAGGTCGGCGGGCAGCGCTTTGGTGAGTGTCAGCTTCATCAAGCCGTAAATACCTGAGTAGTGCTTGTTTGGAATCCACGACACCTCGGACTGGAACCACAAGAACAAGAACTCAGACCCTCAGGCTCCATTCAGAGTATGAACAAACATCTGCTTCTTTTCAAACCTCGTGATATAAACGAGCAGCATTGTTCACACAAAGACGCACACTCAGCAGATGTTTGGGGCCGAAGGCTCAACGTGTGTGTGTGTGTGTGTGTGTGTGTGTGTGTGGTGTCTTTTTTCATGAATTCTCTTGATTCACAGTTAATTGGATGTGAATAAGTGCATCATCTGCAAATATACTCGTCTTCAGAGTCTTGTCTGTTTTTAGTGCAAGTTAATGGAAACCGAAGCGAGAGGCTGCAGGTCCAAGCATCCGACGGCACAAAGGACTCATTGTTCAGCACACACACACACACACACACACACACACACACACACACACACACACACACACACACACACACAGGACATTCATCAACTTGACGTTAAAATAAATGATTTGCTGTGTTTTGTGCTGAAGTGTCTCTTGACTTTGGGAGAAAAGTGTTTCAACAGCTCGTTCAACTCAATTACAGATTGTTGCTGTCAAATACCCTCCCCCCCCCCTCCCCCTAAAAGCTATCACCAGACTGTGCACACGGTGATGATGAGGGTTCTGCTGTGGTCGGTAATAGATCCTTCGAGGGCTTCTATTCTTCAACGTTGAATAAATTAATCAGTTAAAGAGTTGCAGTGTCATTAGACTCTGTTGTGGATATTCCTGCTCCCCAGAGGATGAATCCTTCATGATGTGGAGACACCATCGGGTTCCACATTCCACACCAAGTAGGCTTGTGCTGATTGTATACCGATGACTAAAGATTGTTTCTCTTTATTACTTTAACTAACTTACTGTCTTTAATCCAAATTAAATTATAACCTCAATAATGTTAAAAAGGAGAAAATAAATGATTTGATATAAAATAACTTCACTGCTGCGATTGTTATTGTTAAGGTAATACAAATATTTTAACAGTAGAAATTACGTTTTTTCGCATATTTCTTTGGTACTTTTTGTACTTAGTTAACTCTTGACCTCCCTTCCTGAACTCAGCATCGTCTACATTCAGGCCAAACGGGAGCTGGACCCTCCGTCACATCCTGTTAAACGACCTGTGACCTGTGACCTGTGTTGATGCAACGCACCATGTGACACGCATGAACACACAAGCTGTGAGCTTCTGCTTCAGCGGGCTCTCCTCCCCTCGATGTCTCTCACTCTTTGATGCCGCGTTAAAGCTGAGCGTGTTCGTTTAAAGGTGGATTTAAAAATACATCTGACTGCTGCTTCAGAGGATTCTCTTTGATGCATCCGACGTTGACTCACCTTGTCCTCACAGAGTCCCCACAGAGTCCTCACAGAGTCCTCACAGAGTCCCCACAGAGTCCCCACAGAGTCCTCACAGAGTCCTCACAGAGTCCTCACAGAGTGCAGGAGACTGGTCCCCACAGAGTCCCCACAGAGTCCCCACAGAGTCCTCACAGAGTCCCCACAGAGTCCTCACAGAGTCCCCACAGAGTCAACAGAGTCCTCACAGAGTCCACAGAGTCCTCACAGAGTCCTCACAGAGTCCTCACAGAGTCCTCACAGAGTCCTCACAGAGTCCTCACAGAGTCCTCAGAGTCCTCACAGAGTCCTCAGAGTCCTCACAGAGCGGGGATAAGTAGAGTTTGTATACCTTGAGTTCATCTGCATCGTAGAAGCTGACTTGCACAGACGGGACCATCCAGGACTGAAACAGGGCGCTCAGGATCCGGTTGGCTACCGTGTCGGTGATGAAGTGAAAGTGGAGAGGATTCCGCCTGAGAAATGGAGAAAAAAAAAGACGTCAAGGTCGAGAGAGGTTCCTTCTGGGGAAAAGGGTGATTATGTTCCTGCTTCTTTCACAATAAAAGCTCATCTGTTTGGCAGATTTATGCTCCTCTGGTCTAAAAGCAGCAGCACCTAAAACCACGTAAACCACCTCAGGCCATCTCCCAGCTCACTTGTTTTTACAAACACATCCGTTTGACCTGGATCTGAAAACAGGCTCCACATGACCCGCAAACCAACGTGAACCAGACATTGAGCTTCACTCTGAGGTCCGGCTACAATAACAAGCACTCAGTTTTATTTGCAATTGAAATCAGTTCAACATAAACTCTGTTCACTCTCAAACCAATCAAATAAAAACCCTCCAGTACACGGATGTTAAATCTTTAAGAGCATCTATAAAAAGGAACAAATCCACGAGAGCAGAGCTCACTGTGACCTTCAACAGATAAACCTCAGAGTTCAAAACATAAAAACAATCATAAACAGGACGGCTGCGGCTTCACTGGCAGAAAACACAAGAGATTAAAGTCTTACATTCATGATGAAGAATTTACCAGAGAAAAGATGATTTTGTTAATGAAAGTTTGGATCGACCTCATCACACTAATAATAATACTATAACTTATTAGATTTTTAGGATAATTAATCTATGATCTGATTTTGATAAATCTCTGATTAATCCTCTCCCTGATTACGTTTTGTTGTATTTTTTACATTACGTACTTATTATTAGAACTCATAATGTGTCTGTTGAGTTCATCCTCCATAAAGAATATATATAAAATACATCACCTTAATCTCTGAATATTACCCCGTATTCCCCACAATACGCCCACGTAATCTCCTCATATCGACATTCAGAAATACAGATAAGGTATCATTGACACATTTCTAACATTAAGAAGAAGAAGAAGAAGAAGAAGAAGAAGAAGAAGAAGAAGAAGAAGAAGAAGAAGAAGAAGAAGAAGAAGAAGAAGAAGAAGAAGAAGAAGAAGAAGAAGAAGAAGAAGAAGAAGAAGAAGAACTTTTATGAATTCAGGTGCTGCACCAAAAGTTTACTTTCTTTAAAAAAGGTCATCCTTTCATTTTTAGAAATCCTTCTATCGTGATATATATTTTCCAGTCTGCGACAGACAGACAGACAGGACTCACCTGTGAAAGAGGACAGACTTGACCAGCGTCACCACGTCTCTGCTGGCGTTGTGACCGGCACAGACACAAGCTACATGGATCAGCTGAGGAGACACGAGACAGGAAGACGTTTACACTTCGTCATGACGTCATGTGACCACCACAACCACAACCTCAGTTTCTCTTTCTTCTTCTTCTGTGAATCTTTAAAAGAGAAACCACCGAGCACGTTCTACTTCCTCTGATGTGAAATTTCACATTTCGCTCGTCCACCAAACGTCTGCTTTCACTTCGCTCGCTTTCAGCTGCAGAAGTCTTTGAAACGTTTGGAGCTTCAAAGAGAGAACAACTCAGCTCCATCGATTAGTCGCTGTGATTGGCTGAGGAGCGGCGGCGTGTTTACAGGAAATAAAAAAACACACAAAACTTCTGTATCTCTGATAATGTTACATTCTGTGAACAACCAATCAGAGGAGAGCTAGTAACGTTAGCAGTGCACCGCTAACGGCTAACCAACAGGAGGAGAGCTAGTAACGTTAGCAGTGCACCGCTAACGGCTAACCAACAGGAGGAGAGCTAGTAACGTTAGCAGCACCGCTAACCAACAGGAGGAGAGCTAGTAACATTAGCAGTGCACCGCTAACGGCTGACCAACAGGAGGAGAGCTAGTAACGTTAGCAGCACTGCTAACGGCTAACCAACAGGAGGAGAGCTAGTAACGTTAGCAGCACCGCTAACCAACAGGAGGAGAGCTAGTAACGTTAGCAGCACCGCTATCCAACAGGAGGAGAGCTAGTAACGTTAGCAGCACCGCTAACGGCTAACCAACAGGCGGAGAGCTAGTAACGTTAGCAGCACCGCTAACCAACAGGAGGAGAGCTAGTAACGTTAGCAGCACTGCTAACGGCTAACCAACAGGAGGAGAGCCAGTAACGTTAGCATCACCGCTAACGGCTAACCAACAGGAGGAGAGCCAGTAACGTTAGCATCACCGCTAACGGCTAACCAACAGGAGGAGAGCCTGTAACGTTAGCAGCTGGGTCCTTGTAGACCAGCTGCTATAATCTAACAATAACATGGATCATCGAGGATCAATAACTATTGAGGGCAACAAAAGAAAGTGATTGAGGATCTAAAAGTTTGATTTGCTTCATGTTTTCTTGTGTGCTGAATTATTCTATAATTCTAATTATAGTGTCAATACTCTTATAAGTAATACATTCGTTTTTTATTTCCTTATCATTTGAATTGTGTTTTTAATGCAGAAAAGAGTATTCCTGTCGATAATATTGTACGGAGTCATACCTTCAGCATATTCATTTCATGTTCTCTGTAATATTGTAGTTTTAATATTTTATAGGTGGAGGCTTGTTTGCCTCTTCCTGCACTCTGATATTATTTATCTCTGTTATGTTTGTTTATTTAAATTGTGCAGAATCAATAAAGTAAACTAATAGCCTGAGCTGTGCATCAGGACACCTTGTTACTGTTGTTGTTGTTGTTGTTGTTGTACTCGTGTCTGCTGACCTCACACTTCTGGACGGTGGGTGATCGAGGACACTCCGTGTGGTTGTTTTTCTCCTCGGCCGTGTTGTCCCCGTCCTCGGGCCCCGTGTCCGCCGAGGCGCCCCACTGCTGGTTTCCGTAATTACCGTCCGGCGGTACCGGCTGCTGCTGCTGCTGCTGTCCGGCGGTTCCTCCTTGCGACCGGCTGAGCTGCAGCCGGATCCGCCGGTTCTCCTCCTCCACCTCTCGAACCCGCGACTCCAGCACGGCCCGCTCCAGCACCTGAGCCGCCGGGGTGTCGGCCAGGCAAGGAGCCAGGAGGAGGGAGCGTCCGTCTAGGGAGGAGGAGACACACGTTGACACCTAGTTCTATGGCTGCTGACAGGAAGTGTGAACCTGAACTCGAGGTGACATCACACACCAGAGTCTCACACTCCAAAATGGGCTCATCACACTTTCTTCTTCTCCACTTCCTGCAGCCTCTCCACTCTCTCTTTCCGACAGACTGGGGGTGTGAATATTTCCCAGGGTGCCTCTGGGTCGATCTTTTTGAGTCAAGAGCGTCAGAAAAAAACTAAAATTCACATCAACAGGAGCGCTTTGCGACCAAGTGTGACGTTAAATAAACCTCTGGTTCCCTGAACGCAGCACGGACACTCTGTTAACGTTGTAGCTGGTGGAGGCCAGAACCAGTGAGAACCAGTGAGAACCAGTGAGAACCAGTGAGAACCAGTGAGAACCAGTGAGATGAAGATGATGTAATGTGTTGTTGTTGCTGCACTTATAATCTTTAACCCGTTTCGTCAAATAACCAAAAACAAACAGTTATGGGTTTGATTTCTGTCTCCTCATTGTTAAACACAAAGAAAATGTTTCTTGTGATTCTCACACACACACACACACACACACACACTGTTTCCTCCTGTTTGTTTGATAAAAAGTAATGAGCTTTCTCTTTTCCGCCCAGGGGGATGTAGGTGAAGGAAACAGGAAGAGACGGCACACAAACAGCTGTTCACACGTTAACTTACCCAGCACTAACAGATAATATATAATCTATAATAGATAATATCTATAATATAATATATATATATATATATATAAATAAATAATATAGATATATATATATATATATATATATATATATAGAGTCAACTCACACTGAAAATATGAAGTATATATATATATATATATATATATATATATATATATATATATATATATATATATATATATATATATATATATATATATATAGAGAGATATATAGAGAGAGCTAATATAGATAATATATAGAGAGAGCGAGAGAGAGAGAGACACAGAGAGAGAGAGAGACACAGAGAGAGAGAGAGAGACACAGAGAGAGAGAGAGAGACACACAGAGAGAGAGAGAGAGAGAGAGAGAGAGAGAGAGAGAGAGAGAGAGAGAGAGAGAGAGAGAGAGAGAGAGAGAGACACAGAGAGAGAGAGAGAGAGAGAGAGAGAGAGACACAGAGAGAGAGAGAGACAGAGAGAGAGAGAGAGAGAGAGAGAGAGAGAGACACAGAGAGAGAGAGAGAGACAGAGAGAGAGAGAGAGAGAGAGAGAGAGAGAGAGAGAGAGAGAGAGAGAGAGAGAGCAACAGAAGACTATTTCTGAAGTGAAGTGTTGCTGCTCAGAGAGACAGTTCTATTTTCCTGCTCTGGTTGCAAAGAATCACTGCAAGCCTCTGTGCGTGCGTGCGTGTGTGCGTGCGTGCGTGCGTGTGTGTGTGTATGTGTGTATGTGTGTGTGTGTGTGTGTGTGTGTGTGTGTGTGAGTGCGTGCGTGCGTGCGTGCGTGCGTGTGTGCGTGCGTGTGTGTTATAACAGCTCTTCCAGGAAACTGACCCCGGCTGCTGCGATCCAAACAAAAAGTGCTGACTGTGTCCTCAGTGACTCTGAGACGTCAGTCTGAAGCAGAACGTGAGCTCCTCGTGTTTCAAAGTAAAGTGAAGCATCCGATAATCTAAAGAGTGTTCTCGCCTCTGACGAGCTCACTCGTCTCACCCCTCTAAACTCACACGTCTCACCCATCTGACGAGCTCACACGTCTCACCCCTCTAAACTCACACGTCTCACCCATCTGACGAGCTCACACGTCTCACCCATCTAAACTCACTCGTCTCACCCCTCTGATGAGCTCACACGTCTCACCCCTCTGATGAGCTCACACGTCTCACCCATCTAAACTCACTCGTCTCACCCCTCTGATGAGCTCACACGTCTCACCCATCTAAACTCACTCGTCTCACCCCTCTGATGAGCTCACACGTCTCACCCATCTAAACTCACTCGTCTCACCCATCTGACGAGCTCACACGTCTCACCCCTCTAAACTCACACGTCTCACCCTTCTGACGAGCTCACACGTCTCACCCCTCTGACGAGCTCACACGTCTCACCCCTCTGACGAGCTCACTCGTCTCACCCCTCTGACGAGCTCACTCGTCTCACCCCTCTAAACTCACTCGTCTCACCCATCTGACGAGCTCACACGTCTCACCCCTCTAAACTCACTCGTCTCACCCATCTGACGAGCTCACTCGTCTCACCCCTCTGACGAGCTCACTCGTCTCACCCCTCTGACGAGCTCACACGTCTCACCCCTCTGACGAGCTCACTCGTCTCACCCCTCTAAACTCACTCGTCTCACCCCTCTAAGCTCACTCGTCTCACCCCTCTGACGAGCTCACTCGTCTCACCCATCTGACGAGCTCACTCGTCTCACCCCTCTGACGAGCTCACTCGTCTCACCCCTCTAAACTCACTCGTCTCACCCCTCTGACGAGCTCACTCGTCTCACCCCTCTAAGCTCACTCGTCTCACCCCTCTGACGAGCTCACACGTCTCACCCCTCTGACGAGCTCACACGTCTCACCCCTCTGACGAGCTCACACGTCTCACCCCTCTGACGAGCTCACTCGTCTCACCCCTCTGACGAGCTCACACGTCTCACCCCTCTGACGAGCTCACTCGTCTCACCCCTCTGACGAGCTCACACGTCTCACCCCTCTAAACTCACTCGTCTCACCCCTCTAAACTCACTCGTCTCACCCCTCTAAACTCACTCGTCTCACCCCTCTAAACTCACTCGTCTCACCCCTCTAAACTCACTCGTCTCACCCCTCTAAACTCACTCGTCTCACCCCTCTAAACTCACTCGTCTCACCCCTCTAAACTCACTCGTCTCACCCCTCTGATGAGCTCACACGTCTCACCCATCTGACGAGCTCACTCGTCTCACCCCTCTGACGAGCTCACTCGTCTCACCCCTCTGACGAGCTCACACGTCTCACCCCTCTAAACTCACTCGTCTCACCCCTCTAAACTCACTCGTCTCACCCCTCTAAACTCACTCGTCTCACCCCTCTAAACTCACTCGTCTCACCCCTCTAAACTCACTCGTCTCACCCCTCTAAACTCACTCGTCTCACCCCTCTAAGCTCACTCGTCTCACCCCTCTGACGAGCTCACTCGTCTCACCCCTCTGACGAGCTCACTCGTCTCACCCCTCTGACGAGCTCACTCGTCTCACCCCTCTAAACTCACTCGTCTCACCCCTCTGACGAGCTCACTCGTCTCACCCCTCTAAACTCACTCGTCTCACCCCTCTGACGAGCTCACTCGTCTCACCCCTCTGACGAGCTCACTCGTCTCACCCCTCTAAACTCACTCGTCTCACCCCTCTGACGAGCTCACTCGTCTCACCCCTCTGACGAGCTCACTCGTCTCACCCCTCTAAACTCACACGTCTCACCCCTCTGACGAGCTCACTCGTCTCACCCCTCTGACGAGCTCACTCGTCTCACCCCTCTGACGAGCTCACTCGTCTCACCCCTCTGACGAGCTCACACGTCTCACCCATCTGACGAGCTCACACGTCTCACCCCTCTAAACTCACTCGTCTCACCCCTCTAAACTCACTCGTCTCACCTCTCTAAACTCACTCGTCTCACCCCTCTGACGAGCTCACTCGTCTCACCCCTCTGACGAGCTCACTCGTCTCACCCCTCTAAACTCACTCGTCTCACCCCTCTGACGAGCTCACACGTCTCACCCCTCTAAACTCACTCGTCTCACCCCTCTGACGAGCTCACTCGTCTCACCCCTCTAAACTCACTCGTCTCACCCCTCTGACGAGCTCACACGTCTCACCCCTCTAAACTCACTCGTCTCACCCCTCTGACGAGCTCACACGTCTCACCCCTCTAAACTCACTCGTCTCACCCCTCTGACGAGCTCACTCGTCTCACCCCTCTAAACTCACTCGTCTCACCCCTCTAAACTCACTCGTCTCACCCCTCTGACGAGCTCACACGTCTCACCCCTCTAAACTCACTCGTCTCACCCCTCTGACGAGCTCACTCGTCTCACCCCTCTGACGAGCTCACTCGTCTCACCCCTCTAAACTCACTCGTCTCACCCCTCTGACGAGCTCACACGTCTCACCCCTCTGACGAGCTCACACGTCTCACCCCTCTGACGAGCTCACTCGTCTCACCCCTCTGACGAGCTCACTCGTCTCACCCCTCTAAGCTCACTCGTCTCACCCCTCTAAACTCACTCGTCTCACCCCTCTGACGAGCTCACACGTCTCACCCCTCTAAACTCACTCGTCTCACCCATCTGACGATCTCACTCGTCTCACCCCTCTAAACTCACTCGTCTCACCCATCTGACGATCTCACTCGTCTCACCCCTCTGACGAGCTCACTCGTCTCACCCATCTGACGATCTCACTCGTCTCACCCCTCTGACGAGCTCACTCGTCTCACCCATCTGACGAGCTCACTCGTCTCACCCCTCTGACGAGCTCACTCGTCTCACCCCTCTGACGAGCTCACTCGTCTCACCCCTCTGACGAGCTCACTCGTCTCACCCCTCTAAACTCACTCGTCTCACCCCTCTAAACTCACTCGTCTCACCCATCTGACGAGCTCACTCGTCTCACCCATCTGACGAGCTCACTCGTCTCACCCCTCTGACGAGCTCACTCGTCTCACCCCTCTAAACTCACTCGTCTCACCCCTCTAAACTCACTCGTCTCACCCCTCTGACGAGCTCACTCGTCTCACCCATCTGACGAGCTCACTCGTCTCACCCATCTGACGAGCTCACTCGTCTCACCCCTCTGACGAGCTCACTCGTCTCACCCCTCTGACGAGCTCACACGTCTCACCCCTCTAAACTCACTCGTCTCACCCCTCTAAACTCACTCGTCTCACCCCTCTAAACTCACTCGTCTCACCCCTCTAAACTCACTCGTCTCACCCCTCTAAACTCACTCGTCTCACCCCTCTAAGCTCACTCGTCTCACCCCTCTGACGAGCTCACTCGTCTCACCCCTCTGACGAGCTCACTCGTCTCACCCCTCTGACGAGCTCACTCGTCTCACCCCTCTAAACTCACACGTCTCACCCCTCTGACGAGCTCACACGTCTCACCCCTCTGACGAGCTCACTCGTCTCACCCCTCTGACGAGCTCACTCGTCTCACCCCTCTGACGAGCTCACACGTCTCACCCATCTGACGAGCTCACACGTCTCACCCCTCTAAACTCACTCGTCTCACCCCTCTAAACTCACTCGTCTCACCTCTCTAAACTCACTCGTCTCACCCCTCTGACGAGCTCACTCGTCTCACCCCTCTAAACTCACTCGTCTCACCCCTCTGACGAGCTCACACGTCTCACCCCTCTAAACTCACTCGTCTCACCCCTCTGACGAGCTCACTCGTCTCACCCCTCTAAACTCACTCGTCTCACCCCTCTGACGAGCTCACACGTCTCACCCCTCTAAACTCACTCGTCTCACCCCTCTGACGAGCTCACACGTCTCACCCCTCTAAACTCACTCGTCTCACCCCTCTGACGAGCTCACTCGTCTCACCCCTCTAAACTCACTCGTCTCACCCCTCTAAACTCACTCGTCTCACCCCTCTGACGAGCTCACACGTCTCACCCCTCTAAACTCACTCGTCTCACCCCTCTGACGAGCTCACTCGTCTCACCCCTCTGACGAGCTCACTCGTCTCACCCCTCTAAACTCACTCGTCTCACCCCTCTGACGAGCTCACACGTCTCACCCCTCTGACGAGCTCACACGTCTCACCCCTCTGACGAGCTCACTCGTCTCACCCCTCTGACGAGCTCACTCGTCTCACCCCTCTAAGCTCACTCGTCTCACCCCTCTAAACTCACTCGTCTCACCCCTCTGACGAGCTCACACGTCTCACCCCTCTAAACTCACTCGTCTCACCCCTCTGACGAGCTCACACGTCTCACCCCTCTAAACTCACTCGTCTCACCCCTCTGACGAGCTCACACGTCTCACCCCTCTAAACTCACTCGTCTCACCCATCTGACGATCTCACTCGTCTCACCCCTCTAAACTCACTCGTCTCACCCATCTGACGATCTCACTCGTCTCACCCCTCTGACGAGCTCACTCGTCTCACCCATCTGACGAGCTCACTCGTCTCACCCCTCTGACGAGCTCACTCGTCTCACCCCTCTGACGAGCTCACTCGTCTCACCCCTCTGACGAGCTCACTCGTCTCACCCCTCTAAACTCACTCGTCTCACCCCTCTAAACTCACTCGTCTCACCCATCTGACGAGCTCACTCGTCTCACCCATCTGACGAGCTCACTCGTCTCACCCCTCTGACGAGCTCACTCGTCTCACCCCTCTAAACTCACTCGTCTCACCCCTCTAAACTCACTCGTCTCACCCCTCTGACGAGCTCACTCGTCTCACCCATCTGACGAGCTCACTCGTCTCACCCATCTGACGAGCTCACTCGTCTCACCCCTCTGACGAGCTCACTCGTCTCACCCATCTGACGAGCTCACTCGTCTCACCCCTCTGACGAGCTCACTCGTCTCACCCCTCTAAACTCACTCGTCTCACCCCTCTGACGAGCTCACACGTCTCACCCCTCTAAACTCACTCGTCTCACCCCTCTGACGAGCTCACACGTCTCACCCCTCTAAACTCACTCGTCTCACCCATCTGACGATCTCACTCGTCTCACCCCTCTAAACTCACTCGTCTCACCCATCTGACGATCTCACTCGTCTCACCCCTCTGACGAGCTCACTCGTCTCACCCATCTGACGATCTCACTCGTCTCACCCCTCTGACGAGCTCACTCGTCTCACCCATCTGACGAGCTCACTCGTCTCACCCCTCTGACGAGCTCACTCGTCTCACCCCTCTGACGAGCTCACTCGTCTCACCCCTCTGACGAGCTCACTCGTCTCACCCCTCTAAACTCACTCGTCTCACCCCTCTAAACTCACTCGTCTCACCCCTCTGACGAGCTCACTCGTCTCACCCATCTGACGAGCTCACTCGTCTCACCCATCTGACGAGCTCACTCGTCTCACCCCTCTGACGAGCTCACTCGTCTCACCCCTCTGACGAGCTCACTCGTCTCACCCATCTGACGAGCTCACTCGTCTCACCCATCTGACGAGCTCACTCGTCTCACCCCTCTGACGAGCTCACTCGTCTCACCCATCTGACGAGCTCACTCGTCTCACCCCTCTGACGAGCTCACTCGTCTCACC
>CM051690.1:31918359-31923359 GCA_028022725.1 Lycodopsis pacificus | reverse complement strand
AACTCTGACGTTTGAATCCCAAACTCAGCATTGGATGCTGCTCAGCTGTTTCTTCCCGAGTCATTTGCTGTGTCGAAAGCATTCACATCTGCACAGGCTGCTCTCATATCATTACTGTGATACTGTTGGTAGAAGCAGGAGCGTAGGATTGTTTCAGACACATCAGAACATCTCCAATAACTCCGGAGCGTTCACGGAATATTCGGCTTCAATCCGTATTTGTTGCCGTTTAGAAAACTACATTTTAACTGCGGTTTGCTCTCCAGAGACAGAAGTGACGAGTTATATTCAGATGAACTCATTTAATCTGAAGACATGAAATATAAGACCAACATTCAAAGCTTCGTTCAGAACCTGGTGATCATTGGAGCACCAGGTTCCCAGATAAACCTTCCTCCCATCTCTCCCACGGAGGTCAACACAACTCCATTTGTTCTGCTCACAGCACCTGAACTACTTCCTACCTGAGAAATCAAATGAGTCCACAGTGAAGAGTCTGAAGCCACAGAGCAGCACTCTGACGCTTCGTAGCAACGTCTCAAAGGCAACAGATGAGGAGAAGTCAACGCTCTCTGAAACAAAGCGCTGATGAATCCGCAGAATGTGTGAAGTACAAAAGATCACTGAAGGAACCGACCGTCTCTCCGCCGGGCTGTTCCTCTCGCTTTGTGTCTCAAATCTAAACGAATGCACCTTCACGACCTTTGACCCGGTGTCCTACCTTTGGATGTTTGTGTGATCTCAACATGTGGTTACGAGTCCAACTTCAGCTCTTCCTCCTCCTCCTCTTCCTCTAATCCTCCTCCTTCAGAGCTCCGACAATACAACTGTTCTTTTCTTTCTCTCGGGCGGACTTTTGTCCCTATTCTTGAACCTCTTGTCGCTGCTTCATGCTCTCCTTCCCTTTCCCTCTGCTCCTCCTCTACCTTCCTCCTCCTCCTCTACCTTCCTCCTCCTCCTCCTCTTCCTCCTCCTCGTGCACAAACACGCCATAAATCTCCTCCCCGGCTCTGATTTCAGCCCCCTCTGCTTCCTCCTCCTCTCCTCGGGCTTCTACTGAAACGAGTTCAGATCCGTCAGACAGATGGGAGGAGGGGGGGGAGTGGAAAACAGAGAGGAGAAACGAGAGGGAGGGAGGGAGGGAGGGAGAGAGTGGAGGTGTCACCTTACATACCATCAGGAATAATAGAGGGTGAGCTTTGTCCTTTATTCTTTTGAACTCTGTGGAATGTAAAAGTCTTTCCACACCAGAAAAAAGAGAAGCGATTGGATTTGGTTTCCTCGGTGTGAGCAGAACTTTGAACATTTCATCAGCAGCCGACCGAACCGATCGCCTGCAGCCGAACCTGGAGTAAACTACAAGTGTGCAGAGATAAACTCATAGTTTTATATCTGCCAAACATTATTTAGCTGGGAGTGAATTCCCGCCTCCTCCCTCTGGTTTATTCCCTGAGGCCTGAAGGTAGAGGTCCACGCTGACAGGCCTGAAGGTAGAGGTCCACGCTGACAGGCCTGAAGGTAGAGGTCCACGCTGACAGGCCTGAAGGGAGAGGTCCACGCTGACAGGCCCGATATAGATAGATAGATATAGATAGATACATATATATATATATATATATATATATATATTTACATATTTATAACAAACGACACGTTGCTCTTTGGTTCTGATTGGTCCGCTGTGTGACAACATCTTTAATTCCAACTTTAACCGCAAAAAAACTAATCTCACCCCTCAGACGGCGCTCTGAGGAGGCGAAGACCTGAGACAGAAATCCTTGTTGTCAAAGTATAAACTAGAATCTATCACGACAAAGATAGAAGGACGAACGCAAACACACCTTCATTCTATTGGCCAGGCAGCACCAACACAACCAACCGGGATGATGGTGCAAATAAATCAATAAGAATAAAAACTAAAGTTTGTCGGATTATTTTAAGGACAACCATCGAGTTTCTACTCAGAGAGCAGAAGATCAGAGTGTCTGCATCTCTCAGTGTAAACATGAGCCCCACACACACACACACACACACACACACACACACACACACACACACACACACAGCGAGTCGGCTTCAGGTCAGAGGTTCCCCTGAGAATCTATTATCAGCTGGTTCATTTGTTCACCTGCTGCTTCAGGTCCTGCAGAGAAAACATCCCATAATACATGTGTGGAGGTTCTGTGGATCGATAACAATGACTCAACCAAACAACTCTCCTCCTCCTGGAGAGGCAACACGAGCTCCACACAGTTCGGTCAAACATGGGGGGGGGGGGGGGGGGTTACACCTGTCTGACCTGTGCTTCCTCCGTCTCCCCTCATGCGTCTGTCATCCCGTCTGTTATTGTGTGCCATGTGCTCTGTCTCCACACGCCTCCCATGGCCACGCCCCGAATAACTTCTGTTTGAATAATGTTCGCTTTGATCATATTCAACAGAACATTGAGTCGACTCCGTCTCCAGTGACGGTGAAGCTCAAGTCCTAAAAACAAGACGGCACATAAGCAGCTGACATCCTGATGTGGTTCACAGTGGATGTGGACTCATTGTGTCTCCTCATGTTCACCAAGTCAGCGCTGGCTCATTATCTCAACGATGGAGAATAAACTGAACCTCCACGGATCAAAATCTAAAGATTCACTGTCAGATTTGTGTCACTCAGGAAGGAAAAGATGAGAAATCACAAGATGTTCTAGATGTAGAATCACCCAGAAACATTTCAGCCATGATGGAGACACACACACACACACACACACACACACACACACACACACACACACACACACACACACACCTCTCTTGATTTATTCCCTCAGTAAACATTGTAAACATGAGTTTATGTCTCAATCTCTAGTTTCAAGTCTTCTTCAATACAGCATGATGTTCATTTAGTACATGATGGTCCATTTAGAGTCACACAGACCATAAAGCAGGGGATGCTTTAGGGCGGGGCTACACGCTGATTGACAGGTCTCTAATAGACCATAAAGCAGGGGATGCTTTAGGGCGGGGCTACTGTGATTGACAGGTCTCTAACAGACCATAAAGCAGGGGATGCTTTAGGGCGGGGCTACAGTGATTGACAGGTCTCTAACAGACCATAAAGCAGGGGATGCTTTAGGGCGGGGCTACACGTGATTGACAGGTCTCTAACAGACCATAAAGCAGGGGATGCTTTAGGGCGGGGCTACACGCTGATTGACAGGTCTCTACGTCATTTCCTGTTCATTGGATGTTAAAAAAACAAGATGGCGACGGCCGTGTGTCGACACAGAGTGGGCCTCACTGACGCTGATAATTCATACCAAAAGTAGTTGTCTTGAGTACAATGTGCATTCGGGCTGGGCGGTATACCGGTTCAACCGGTATACTGGTTTTAATTTCCCGTACGATATGAATTTGTCATATACCGTCATACCGGTGCACAGCCGAAACAACTTCTGTCGCTCTTCAACAGGCAGCAAAATATATCGTTCTCAGCTGGGAGTGCTAGTTCTCTTAGCTGTATTGAGAGGGAACCCGAGTCATGGTCATAACTTTATAACAATTAACAACCCACAACTAACGCTCTTTAACAGGGAAAGCATGACACAACAGTTTGTGACACATAAACAATTTGTAGCACTAACAATTGTACATTTGTAAAATTTCTCCGCCGAACTGCATGCTGGGTAAAGCTCGCTGACAGTCTGCTAACAGCTGGGAGAGGCTCTGTCGCAGTAACGTTACATTAAAGAACAGAACAGAGCGATGCAGGATGAACAAAGACTGAACAACGAAAGGTATTTAGGTCAGGCACACATGCAACGCTGATTACCGTAATACGTGTGGTATTTGTTATAAATGTACGTTGTTAGACGGTGATAAGAAGCTGTACGTAGAGCGGCTTCTTCTTCTTCTTCTTTCAATTCCATTGGCGGATCGCAACCAACTTGCATAGTGCATACCGCCACCTAGTGTACCGGAGTGTGCATTTCAGGGTAACCTTTTCTTCACTGTTCTGATAATAAAATAATAAAATAATAAAAATAAAAATAAAATATATATATAGTGACTACCGTCACTAACCCATCACTACACAAGCGTAACGATAAACACACTTTATGATCGTGAATATCAGCAGGAAGCAGAAGAAATGAACAGATTATTCAAATATTCTGTATTCATGAAGTCTTTATTCATTAAAACACACACACACACACACACACCAGTGTTTTATACCCGTCCAATCGGTGCAGAGGAGGGGTCAGAGGTCAGGGATTAGGAGTGTGAGAGCGAGGCATTGTGGGTGCCCTGTGGTCATGTCGGGTCAGCCCTGTCTGGAAAACAGTGTGTGTGTGTGTGTGTGTGTGTGTGTGTGTGTGTGTGTGTGTGTGTGTGTGTGTGTGTGTGTGTGTGTGTGTGTGTGTGTGTCCTTGTAAAAGCTCATTAAAAATCGTACAGGTCACCTGCAGCCGCGAGCAGAGAACATCAATCAGTCAGAGGCGTCGCATTACACACACACACACACACACACACACACACACACACACACACACACACACACACACACACACACGGTTTCTCACCAGTTTGTCAGATTTAAATCCCAGTTTGGGAAATAACTGAGAAGCTGCTCAACAGGAAATCCAGTCTGTGAATAAATATGAAACATAAGTGGTGAATATGAAACAAGAGAAGCGACAGAGGATCAAGAGAGCCGTCAATCAACACCACGGAGAACGCTGCTCTTTACTGATGAAAACATCCTGAAGCGGAACTGAAACAATGTTTTAAAAATTCAGTTGATTTCAGTGTTTTTGTTTTTCGCTGTGGTGCAAAAGCAAAGGAGAGGTTCCAGGAGACGATGCTTCACATCGCAGCGCAGAGATGACACCTCCATGTGTCGTGTATATGAATATGAAGAGCTGCATGCTTCATACACTCGGCTCGCAGGAACACTCAACTGAAAGCTGCAGACAGAATAACGCAGCTGTAAAGTCCTGTTTCAGAGCATCA
>CM051690.1:31898359-31913359 GCA_028022725.1 Lycodopsis pacificus | reverse complement strand
ATCATCACGCCAACAAGTTCAGCTTCAGCTCAAGTGCCAGGATGTAGAAATATAATAAAAGAAAGAGTTGAGCAGCATCACAAACACAATCAGCTGGACTGGAGGCCAATTAGCAGCTTTGTTTGGCGGCTTTATGAAGTCTGGCTTTCAGCACGTTGATGCGAGACTCTTCAAAGCATCATGACACAAAGAGGACAAAGAGGACAAAGAGGACAAAATGACCTGAGATCAAGCTGCAGCCGCTGTGAGCGTAAACGGTTTTATGAACGAAGAAAGGAAGAAGAGCCACGAGGACAGACGATGAAACACCAGATCCCAACACACAGCTGTAGTTCCAGCGTGTCGCCAGAGGCAGCGCCACAGAGAACACAACGAAGAGCTGGTGGTTAGTGACGGCTGATCAACATGACGTGAGATACAACCACACATTCTACACAACAAGTGGACAAAGTCATCGTGATGTCATCGAGTCCGCCGATTTGTCCGTCGCTCACTTGTTTTTTTGCAACCAGTGAACAGGAAGTGACCATATCTGGACTGAGGAGGAGACATAGAGACGCCGTGTACGTCTCTGGTAGAGACCTGTCAATCACAGTAGCCCCGCCCTAAAGCATCCCCTGCTTTATGGTCTATTAGAGACCTGTCAATCACAGTAGCCCCGCCCTAAAGCATCCCCTGCTCTATGGTCTGTGTGACTCTAAATGGACCATCATGTACTAAATGAACATCATGCTGTATTGAAGAAGACGTGAAACTAGAGATTGAGACATAAACTCATGTTTACAATGTTTACTGAGGGAATAAATCAAGAGAGAAGTAGAGTCATTTTCTATAGACTTCTATACAACCAGAGGAGTCGCCCCCTGGTGGCCACTAGAGAGAATGCAGCTTCAACACATGAAGCTTTGGCTTCACCTTTTAGAACCTGGAGGTTGACAGAATGCCCAGAATGCACTGGGTGAAAGAAAGACACTATCCATTTTGCAGACAGTCAATTCCAGATACGAGTGTCAGCATCTTGAAAGGAGAAAGTAAAGTCGATTTCTACAGTAGAATCAAGAAAATTGCACTTTATTCGTAGCAAATCCTTACAATAAGTTGATTTAATTTGTTTTCAGATTCTGGCCTTCTTTGTTTGTTTTAAGAAAATAAGAGTTTCGGACGGAATGATGTGTGAACGATCCGTAGATAATCAGATGACAATCTACAGATGTGTTATTATAATTATTGTTATTATCATAGTTTGCTCAGGTTTCCTTCCCTCCCGTCAGTTGCAGTTCTGTTGTCGCCTAGAGTGACAAAGTGACGCAGTGAAGTGCTGCAGGGCTGCAGGTTCAGCGTGAAGCAGCAGGAGCAGCTCAGGCTGGATGTCGAGGTGAATCTATTCCCAGTAATAGTACAAACAGCCGAGCAAGCTGCTGCAAAACTGAGAGGAGGAGCTGAGATAAGAGAGATTTTTAGATGAGTTCAGGGACTCTGGGAGGATTCTGGCTTGGCTTAGAGGGAAGGTGGGGGGGGGGGGGGGGGGTTAAAAGCTTAATCTACACTTCTACTCCTGCTCAGCATACAGCTATGAGGAGAGGGGGAGGGGGGGGGATCCTCCTAAACAGAAAATAACAGAAATATGTAAAGATATTTTGAAAGAGCCTGATATTAAAATGATTTGAGGTTCACTGATGTTTTCACTGCTGTCAGAAGATAAAAATCAGCCAAAGATATATTGATGTTAGTGAACCGATACTTTGTTACCAAGTCTAAACCTAACTCAGTTTTGTTGACTTCATTACACCCTCAGCTCCACCGAAGATACTCCAACGATACGTGGACCCTGAGCCAAGGACCCTGAACCAAGGACCCTGAGCCAAGGACCCTGAACCAAGGACCCTGAACCAAGGACCCTGAGCCAAGGACCCTGAACCAAGGACCCTGGTCTGGTGGGGAAGTCACTCAGTTTTATATTGTCTCATAAACATATCTGTTGTTTACAGTCCAGCTTAGCTCACTTTGGGCTTTTTGACAAGAGAGATTATATATATATATATATATATATATATATATATATATATTTGATGATTTAGTTGAACTAACCCTTTACCAAACATGAGTAGATTAAAAAGAAAAGCTGATAGAACAGTAAAATGTTGAAACATGTATTTAGTCCGGTTATTTTGAGTGTGATGTATCTTTGTGTGTAAACACACAAAGATATGTAATCACAACAGACTTCTTAGAAACATGAAGAATAAAGAAGATGCAGAATAAAAGTCTTAAACGAGCCACAGAAAGCTAAGCTCCATTTTCACATCAGGATTCAGATCAGTTTTACATCTTTTACGAATCAGCACTTTGTTTGGGATGGAAATAATTACAAAAGTCAGAAAAGAGCTCTCGTCAAAACAATGAATAAATGTGTACGGCTGTATTCCAACCTCTTTCTATTTAAATTGGACACGTTTGGAAAAAGAAGAATCAAATGTTACATTTGATTTATATTGTCATTTCAATATATCCAGTTCAACCTGTCACTCTCGTCGGAGCGGATGGGGAAGATATGTTCTTAAATTATTCATAAATGTCTCTTTTGATAGAAAGTGTTGTTTGTACTGAAAATAAATAAAATATTGAAGAATGTTTCTGTCTTTCATTTCCTGAGACGAGCGACTCGAGCGAGTTACTGGAAGCTTCACGTTTATCTGACAGATGTTTGGCTTAATTTGCTCAAGTTTGTCTCTCGTGTTCTCTGCACACACACACACACACACACACACACACACACACACACACACACACACACACACACACACACACACACACACACACACACACACACACACACACACACACACACACACCTCAGATCACCTGACTGATGTGTTCTCAGCCACAGCTGTATGCATAAAGAGAAACGAGGAAGCGAACACATCTGGACTAAACCTGTGTAACTTGGAGCTGAGTTCATGAGCCAATCTACACAAACACAACCGTGAACAACTTAATTAATGTAAAATGAAAGATGTGTGAAGATTTGATGCTAAGACATCGACGGATCATTAAACTCAGTTCAGATCAGCACGAAAGAAAAAAGGGAGAAAAAGTCGGCAGATAGACGTTTGTTGTTGTTTTGTTATAACAGCTGGTCTACAAGGATCCAGATGTGCCAAAACAATCATTTAAACTCTGAAGTCAGTAAACCATCAAAAATACTGAACGTTATACTTTCACTTTATTATCGTAATTTAGTGTTTTTTCCTCATAAACACAATTGAAGTGATCAGGAAATAAAATATTGTAATTTTATAGATTAAAACACATCTTATTATTATGTTCAATGAAGTATAATAATGAGCTTAGAGCTCGTGTTAGAAGGCAAACAGCTCATAATTCATCTCTAATATCTATTTTATATTCATAAACATCTCCTTCAAACTACTGGATTTATTCTAGTTCATCACCAAAACTACATTTTACAGATGACAAGTGAACACATCATGATAACGTTATAATGAACCTTCAGCCAGTACTCATGTTCACTGAGCAGAGCCTGAAGGCATCATGATGTCACTGAAGTGAACCTCTGTTGGTTAGCCGTTAGCGGTGCTGCTAACGTTACTAGCTCTCCTCCTGTTGATTATCCGTTAGCGGTGCTGCTAACGTTACTAGCTCTCCTCCTGTTGGTTAGCCGTTAGCGGTGCTGCTAACGTTACTAGCTCTCCTCCCGTTGGTTAGCCGTTAGCGGTGCTGCTAATGTTACTAGCTCTCCTCCCGTTGGTTATCCGTTAGCGGTGCTGCTAATGTTACTAGCTCTCCTCCTGTTGGTTATCCGTTAGCGGTGCTGCCAACGTTACTAGCTCTCCTCCCGTTGGTTAGCCGTTAGCGGTGCTGCTAATGTTACTAGCTCTCCTCCCGTTGGTTAGCCGTTAGCGGTGCTGCTAATGTTACTAGCTCTCCTCCCGTTGGTTAGCCGTTAGCGGTGCTGCTAATGTTACTAGCTCTCCTGTTGGTTTAAACACTGATTGGTTGTTTGTGATGTAAACGTTGAACTGTGTCGTTTAGAAACACACGGAGACAGAACTCTAAGATGAGTTCATACAACGACATGAAGTCCTTCACTAACGAACTCTCCTGAAGGCCACGCCCGCATCACTCAGTGGTGCTGAGTTCAGGAGCGTCGGGCTAAATGGACGCTAAATTATTTCTGACCAACATTAACGGCTCGTGTTCAGAGAGTATCCGGAAGCATTAACAACAGGAAACGCCTGACGAAGATGATGAGGAAGCCTCAGAACGGAAACACAAGGAGGAAAGAGAACACACACACACACACACACACACACACACACACACACAGTGTAGGACTGAAGGTATGAAGGCCTCAGTCCCACACGGAGCTATAAAAACGTGTACTTGTGGATATACGGTAGTTGCTGTTCTGAGAGCAGCAGAGAGGATCTTCATTACTCTGCTGCGTTCAAGTGCCGTCAACGAGCGTCGTCGCGGCTAAAAATGGACTGGAATAGCAGCTTCGTGGAGAGAACATCCAAAACATCAGGGACTGAAAGAACCCACATGTTCACTTCCTCTAATGAGACCCACGTCGGCTGCTTTACTGCAGCGGAACACAGAATAAACACATTCTGCTGATTTAACGGCAATAAACGGATACAAGAGGCCGAAACGACTACGTACTGATGAGGAAGTCTAAATTCATGTTTTCTCAGGTCTGTCAGCAAGACGACAAGCAAACAACTTCTAAAATGCTTGTTTTCTGAATGAGTTTGGATCGGTCGGTGCTATGCTAAGCTAACATCAACACTGTAAATAGTGTCATCTGGGCTTCATACCACAGTCTGTGGTCCACATATGGACAGAGTCATACATGAACTGTGAGGAATCAGTGTTCCTGTAGCTCTCGGAAGAGTAGCGCAGAGATATGAACACAGACTGGAGGTGTAACACCAGGAGGCTTTATAATCATCTATAAACTCATCGTCATAAACTACTACACAAACCCTCAAGTGTTAAATGTATCGTACAGAAACAAAGGTTGGCTGATACATATTTACTCTGTTGAAGGTTTTTAAGACTTCCTGTTTCTAAAGCATCAGTCATGTTTATCTACAGAGTAGAAGCTGAACACACACAGGTCGGGATGTAGAAGGGGGTGCGCGGCCTAAAAAGTTTGGGAACCGCTGCTCTATCTGAACCAGTCTCAGTGGACAGAGACCCAGATCCTCCAGCAGAGACCGGTCCACCGTGGACAGACCTAGATCCTCCAGCAGAGACCGGTCCACCGTGGACAGACCTAGATCCTCCAACAGAGACCGGTCCACCGTGGACAGACCCAGATCCTCCAGCAGAGACCGGTCCACCGTGGACAGACCTAGATCCTCCAGCAGAGACCGGTCCACCGTGGACAGACCTAGATCCTCCAACAGAGACCGGTCCACCGTGGACAGACCCAGATCCTCCAGCAGAGACCGGTCCACCGTGGACAGACCCAGATCCTCCAGCAGAGACCGGTCCACCGTGGACAGACCCAGATCCTCCAGCAGAGACCGGTCCACCGTGGACATATTCTCTGGAATATATATGATTTAAACTTCATCAGATACTTCTTTCATAATACGTGTGTGTTTACTCTGAAATCTGATTTAATGACCTGATACGAGGACGTTTCCATTCTGTACGTTTGTTCTGAGCTCCTCCATCACGTCATCCATCAACTGATAAAGCTTAGAACTGGTCTGAGCTCAGGGTCCAGGTCTCTTTGAGATGTAAATCCCTCTGAAGGACTTCATGTTCCTCTAAAGAAGAACAGCTTCTCTCCGCTCATCTCAATACGAAGAGAAAGACAAGGACAAAAGAGGCGACACCTCCTGAGGATTAAACACCCGCCCCCCCACCTCAATGATCCCCCATTCATATTCCTCTGCAGGAGTCCCCCCCCACACACACACACACACACACACACACACACACAGGGCCCCACTAAGGCATGCTGGGTAAACACATAAGCCATTAGGACCAAAACACCCCCAACAACTCACGTTAACTGCAACTTGTTTTAACCTCCTCACAAGAGAAGAAGAATCAAACGAAAGAGGAATTAAAAATCTACGAGTCTTTGACATTTAAACTTCTAAACACAGAGAGAGAAGTTTTGAGGCCTCGACTTCGACATTTTGTCCGTCGCCATTTTTTTTTGTCCATATTTGTATTTTTTGCAAACAGTGAACAGGAAGTGACCATATGTGGACTGAGGAGGAGACGTAGAGACGCCGTGTACGTCTCTGGTGTCGACCTGTCAATCACAGTAAAGCATCCCCTGCTTTACGTTCTATTAGAGACCTGTCAATCAGCGTGTAGCCCCGCCCTAAAGCATCCCCTGCTTCATGGTCTGTGTGACTCTAAATGGACCATCATGTACTAAATGAACATCATGCTGTATTGAAGAAGACTTGAAACTAGAGATTGAGACATAAACTCATGTTTACAATGTTTACTGAGGTAATAAATCAAGAGAGAAGTAGAGTCATTTTCTATAGACTTCTATACAACCAGAGGAGTCGCCCCCTGGTGGCCACTAGAGAGAATGCAGCTTTAACACGTGAAGCATCAGGAGGTTGTCTCCCGGTTCATTTCATCCATTACTGACCATTAGCTCTCCGGGTTAATGCACCACACAGATGACAGTCTGTCTCTCTACCAACAGCAGCCATGTCTCATCCAGGTGGAGACGTTATTTATTATTCCATCCTCGTTGTCGTGCAGCTTCTTTTCTTTGTACAAACAGACACATTACACATGTTCTAGATATTTCTTGATGCAGGTCCTTGTCTCTAAAAACACAGCGAGTCTTTCATGCTCCACACAAACCGGAACGCAGAGACAGAAACAGCAGGATCGTCTATAACAGGCGTCAAATCAGAGTCGGCCTCACACCAGCAGCTCTGAGCTGAAGGCGGATCGTCTCTGGAGGAGAACTCAGGAGGTCAGGCGTCATCCCTAAACCCTCAACCAAGACCTGAAAACCTTACACACACACACACAGAGATGTGGAACACAGGTTCAGTCCGTCTGGTTCTCAGGCAAATCATGAATACAATTAAGATTCAATGCGGCAGATACAATGTGGCTACAGAGAGACAACGTGGCTACAAAGATACACAACGTGGCTACAAAGATACACAACGTGGCTACAGAGAGAGACTGTGGCTACAAAGAGATACAACGTGGCTACAAAGAGATACAACGTGGCTACAAAGAAACACAACGTGGCTACAAATAGACACAACGTGGCTACAAAGAGACACAACGTGCCACCAAAGAGACACAACGTGCCTCCAAAGAGACACAACGTGCCTCCAAAGAGACACAATGTGGCTACAAAAAGACACAACGTGGCTACAGAGAGACAACGTGGCTACAAAGAGACACAACGTGCCTCCAAAGAGACACAACGTGCCTCCAAAGAGACACAATGTGGCTACAGAGAGACAACGTGGCTACAAAGAGACACAATGTGGCTACAGAGAGACAACGTGGCTACAAAGAGACAACGTGGCTACAAAGAGACAACGTGGCTCCAAAGAGACACAATGTGGCTACAAAGAGACACAATGTGGCTACAAAAAGACAATGTGGGTACAGAGAGACACAACGTGGCTACAGAGAGACACAACGTGGCTACAAAGAGACAACGTGGCTACAAAGAGACACAACGTGGCTACAAAGAGACACAACGTGGCTACAAAGAGACACACTGTGGCTACAAAGAGACACAATGTGGCTACAAAAAGACACAATGTGGCTACAAAGAGACAACGTGGCTACAGAGAGACACAATGTGGCTACAAAGAGACACAATGTGGCTACAAAGAAACAACGTGGCTACAAAGAAACACAACGTGGCTACAAAGAAACACAACGTGGCTACAAAGAGACACAATGTGACTCAAAGAGATGCAAAACATCCACAAACTGCTGCAAACTGGCAACAACAGAGACACAAAGCTGCTCTAAAGAGATGCAAAACTTCCACTTAGTGAAAAACAGTTTCACCTGTAAAATGTGACCGAGACACAAGTTTAACCCTTACAAATATGAATTGTGAATGGAGGATTGTCATGAAACGTCACTCTTAATGTTTGAAGCATTTCCTCCAGACAAACGTCATGTTTTCAAGGCCACTATTGTTTAGAATCATCACGTTAACACAAACAGAAAGCCGACATGATGCCATGATGCCACCACTCAGAGAGGAAGCCTGAACCTAACCCGCATCTGGGAATCTGGTTCGTTCTGATTCCTGAACCACAATCACAATCTTTTTCTCCTCAGACATAAAACAGAAAGCCGCTCTCTCTCTCCTTCTTTACACCATTTCTGTCACTTTTCATGTGACCAACTGAAATCGTATTGAAGCTGAAATAATAAATAAAAAAGCACAAGGACATCAAACCACTCAGAGCCACAAAGAAGCTTTTTCTCTTTTTATTTCAATCCTTGGCTTTTCTCCAGAGCTCCCATCGTTCTCTCAAATGTCAACCGGTCTTAAAAACACACAAAAATAAAGCTCTTTACACAAACTCATGATTGAATAAATGACAATAAAACTCCCATCAGAGGACATTTTGACGACAGACAGTGACTCAAAATGGAACATGTATAGATGTGCAATAAAGCAGAATCAGACTCACTTGTTATCGCTCAATGAGCATAAATGTGACAAACAGCTCTCAGCAGCACAAACACGGCAAACTGAAATCAATCAGCGCTTCAGACGGGCCATCAGGCTGCATCGTGTGTGTGGTCTGGATCTGGTTCAGCAGGAGACCAGCTACAGACATCTGGTCCTCACAGGAGAGGATCAGATCAACGTATTCAACTTTACATGAATAAGATACAACGAAGCAGAGAAGCATGTTCACTGCAGATTAAAGGAAGTGAGGAGATAAGTCCCTGGTTCTGGAAGTGTTTCATCACATTGTATTTTCTTTTTTTATGATAAGAACTTTATACCCAGATGTTCTTTTGGGAAAAGGTTAGCAAAGGATAAAAACAAGCTAGCTTCTGTAGTTCCTTGTGCAAACAGTCTTCCTCTTAAAGGGACAGTACGGACCTCCTGTCCTCACCAATCTGGAGATTCTCTCATGTTAGAACGTGACGGATGTTCTCACGTCATTTTGTATGATGAAGCTGTAATAATCTACTCAACTCTACCTGCTCAGCAGCTAACAGCAGACAGACTCTGTTAGAGACTAGCTGGTGAACACAGTGGAGCATTTAGCAGCTAAGAGACAGATGTTCGTCTCAGGAGGTGGTGGAGACCAAAAGCAGAGCTAAAGGAGAGAGAACACTGGATTTACATTCATCAGGTGGACAAAATAAACTCAAAACAGCTACAACGAGACACAACATCACGGCTACAAAGAGACAACATCACAGCTACAGAGAGACACAACACCACAGCTACAAAGAGACACAACATCACGGCTACAAACATACACAACAGCTACAAAGAGACACAACATCACAGCTACAGAGAGACAACATCACAGCTACAAAGAGACATAACATCACAGCTACAGAGAGACACAACACCACAGCTACAAAGAGACACAACATCACGGCTACAAACATACACAACAGCTACAAAGAGACACAACATCACAGCTACAAAGAGACAACACGGCCACAGAGAGACAACATCACAGCTACAGAGAGACAGAACATCACAGCTACAGAGAGACACAACATCACAGCTACAAAGAGACACAACATCACAGCTACAGAGAGACACAACATCACAGCTACAAAGAGACACAACATCACAGCTACAAAGAGACACAACATCACAGCTACAAAGAGACAACACGGCCACAGAGAGACAACATCACAGCTACAGAGAGACACAACATCACAGCTACAGAGAGACACAACATCACAGCTACAAAGAGACACAACATCACAGCTACAAAGAGACACAACATCACAGCTACAGAGAGACACAACATCACAGCTACAGAGAGACACAACATCACAGCTACAGAGAGACACAACATCACAGCTACAGAGAGACACAACATCACAGCTACAGAGAGACACAACACCACAGCTACAGAGAGACACAACACCACAGCTACAAACATACACAACACCACAGCTACAAAGAGACACAACATCACGGCTACAAACATACACAACACCACAGCTACAAAGAGACAACACCACAGCTACAGAGAGACAACATCACAGCTACAGAGAGACAACATCACAGCTACAAAGAGACACAACATCACAGGTACAAAGAGACAACACCACAGCTACAAAGAGACACAACATCACAGCTACAAAGAGACAACACCACAGCTACAGAGAGACAACATCACAGCTACAGAGAGACAACATCACAGCTACAAAGAGACACAACATCACAGGTACAAAGAGACAACACCACAGCTACAGAGAGACACAACATCACAGCTACAGAGAGACACAACATCACAGCTACAAAGAGACAACACCACGGCTACAGAGAGACACAACATCACAGCTACAGAGAGACACAACATCACAGCTACAGAGAGACACAACATCACGGCTACAGAGAGACACACAACATCACAGCTACAGAGAGACAACATCACAGCTACAGAGACACAACATCACAGCTACAGAGAGACACAACATCACAGCTACAGAGAGACACAACATCACAGCTACAGAGAGACATAACATCACGGCTACAGAGAGACACACAACATCACAGCTACAGAGAGACACAACATCACAGCTACAAAGAGACACAACATCACAGCTACAAAGAGACACAACATCACAGCTACAAAGAGACACAACATCACAGCTACAAAGAGACACAACATCACAGCTACAGAGAGACACAACATCACAGCTACAGAGAGACATAACATCACGGCTACAGAGAGACACACAACATCACAGCTACAGAGAGACACAACATCACGGCTACAGAGAGACACACAACATCACAGCTACAGAGAGACAACATCACAGCTACAGAGACACAACATCACAGCTACAGAGAGACACAACATCACAGCTACAGAGAGACACAACATCACAGCTACAGAGAGACACAACATCACAGCTACAAAGAGACACAACATCACGGCTACAGAGAGACACAACATCACAGCTACAGAGAGACAACATCACAGCTACAGAGAGACACAACATCACAGCTACAGAGAGACACAACATCACAGCTACAAAGAGACACAACATCACAGCTACAGAGAGACACAACATCACAGCTACAGAGAGACAACATCACAGCTACAGAGAGACACAACATCACAGCTACAGAGAGACACAACATCACAGCTACAGAGAGACACAACATCACAGCTACAGAGAGACAACATCACAGCTACAGAGAGACACAACATCACAGCTACAAAGAGACAACCCGGCTACAAAGAGACACTAAGTGGCTACATAGAGACAGCTCCCAAGTTTTTGTGTCTCAGATTTCTGTTCCACCTGTAAAATGCTAGGAGACACAAAGACTTCAGGCGATGTGTTGATGGTGGTTTTGTTGCTGACGTTTGTAGTTGACCTGCTGACGTTTCCTCTTATACAAAACAAATACTAAAGCCTGAACGGAGGATTGTCATGAAAGAAACATTTCCTCCAGACAAAGCTCCACTATTGTTGACGCTTTGACACAGAAACACGACATGACGCCATGACTGGGAGAGAAGATGTCCACATCAGGCTCATGTAGCTTTGGAACAGCTGGATGAACAAGTGAAACTTGAAGGTGACGACACGTCACACAGCTCGATTCGCTGCCCCGAGTGCTTATAAGACGGAAAAGGAAATCAGTCTGTATTGATTTTATTTTTAAACATTTTGCTGCAGAGGAAGAACAGAAAGCTTTACCAGCAGCAACAAGGAGGACGTCCTGGCTACAGAGTCCATTAAAGACAGCAGCCTCAGTGTGTCTCAGTGGACGCCCGGCTGGCTAATGTCCCTTCTGCTCGTCAAACACCCGATTTATATCTCATTGTGTGGCCACGGGCCGTAAATACATCTGTAATTACCCACACAGCCATCAGGTGGGTTAATGGAGGAACCATTAGCACGAGGAGGAGGAGGAGGAGGAGGAGGCAGCCATGGGCATAATCAGCAGATAATAGTTCTTTATTATCAATATGTCTGCCGCCCTGCTGCTTGGAGATTAAAAACAGGATCGTATGAAATAAAATAAGATATTTTGCAATAAACAAAAAAGGTCAAACGGTTGTTTTGATGTTTGTTATTGTCAACAAATGAAACAGGAAGCAGCAGGAAATGGTGCATTTGTTGGGGACTATTTTCAGTGGCGGATGAATCCACGTTGGGTGGGTAGTGATTGTTTGCAGGACGGTGAATGTGGGATACAGTCAAAACTGTCTCTGATTAAAAGAAGAAGAATGAAATGATGTTAAGAGGAAAAGGTTTCTGGAGGAGAGGAGAGAGGAGAGAGGAGAGAGGAGCAGAGGAGCAGAACATTAAGGCTCACTCAGCAGAGCTGTAGCATTAATATTATACAGCTTTGAAATATTGATCAGACATATTTTAATGGTTCGGTCCACTTCACTGTTGTGCAGACAATAGATCAGGAAGCTCATTAAAGACCAGAGCAGAGAGTTAAAACCCTGCTGGAGGTCGTCAGAGAGGAGGAGGAGGAGGAGGTCAGAGAGGAGGAGGAGGAGGAGGAGGAGAAACAAAACGAAAACAAAGAATGACATTCTTAAACGAGCGGTGGGTCATTCTTTTTAAATACACCTCTTAAGCATTCTGCTCCTCTAAAGAAAACTAAAGAAATAGTTTAACGCCCATTTGTTTTCATGCAGAGTTAGCTTAGCACAATGACTGGAAACAGAGGGGAACAGCTAGCCTGGCTCTGTCCTGAGAATGAAATAATAATAACAATGTACCTAAAACTATAACTTGTATCAAACAAACAAAATGCAACGTGTTTATTATTTGTTTGAGCTACAACTACGTACAAAAAACACAATTCATGTAATTTTCACTCGCTGATCATCAAAACACGACTCTAGTAAAACTCATCTCAAGCGTCTTATTAAAATGTTCCAACAATCTCCATCTCTGGTTCCACAAACAGACGTATTATTAAATATGAAGAACAGAAGTTCACTAACTGCTCTCTGACGTTCCTTCATACCGACTATTCTACATGTTGAGCATCCACAGCTGAGGAATATGAATCGAGTCTGAACGTCTAGAAACCACGAACACTGTAAAATAACTGCATATTGCTACGAACATGCAACACCTAATACGCTGACATGACACATCAGGGAGTACGTCCATGTTTTACACCTTCTTCTGGACTGTTCCTCATTATGCAAAGTGCATTTTATTATTCTGTATATTTTCTTTCTGACAGGATTTATTGAACCACAACATCTTGAGTTAATTACAAACATCCCACAAAGACCCTTCAGGAACTCCACAGCAGAACGTATGAACTCATGTTTCTGCAATAAATCCAAAGGCATGAAGATAACGATGTTCACATCCTTTAATGAACTGATGAATGTTTCACAACAGCACATTGTTCATCGCGTTACAACGACAGAAGCTAGTAGTTATTAATAATATCTGCTCGTTCATAACACTTTATGATCAGAGGCGTCGTCACGTCCGACCGGTTCACCTGATCAATGGCTCAACGCTGCGCACCTTTAAGAGACACATTCAATTAAAGGGAGGGCTCACACACACACACACACACACACACACACACACACACACACACACTAGAGTATGCTGGTGAGTGATGACATCTGGAACACATGCTTCTTGCTATTCAAGAAAAAAATCTTGGTTTTGTTTGTAAAGCTGCTCTCAGAATTATCAGCTGACTCTGCAGCTCTCTCAGTTCTCCTCAGCTCTCCTCAGTTCTCCTCAGCTCTCCTCAGTTCTCCTCAGTTCTCCTCAGCTCTCCTCAGCTCTCCTCAGTTCTCCTCAGTTCTCCTCAGCTCTCCTCAGCTCTCCTCAGCTCTCCTCAGCTCTCCTCAGTTCTCTCAGCTCTCCTCAGTTCTCCTCAGTTCTCTCAGCTCTCCTCAGTTCTCCTCAGCTCTCCTCAGCTCTCCTCAGTTCTCCTCAGTTCTCTCAGCTCTCCTCAGCTCTCCTCAGTTCTCCTCAGTTCTCCTCAGTTCTCTCAGCTCTCCTCAGCTCTCCTCAGTTCTCTCAGCTCTCCTCAGCTCTCCTCAGCTCTCCTCAGCTCTCCTCAGCTCTCCTCAGCTCTCCTCAGTTCTCTCAGCTCTCCTCAGCTCTCTCAGCTCTCTCAGCTCTCCTCAGTTCTCCTCAGCTCTCCTCAGCTCTCCTCAGCTCTCCTCAGTTCTCCTCAGCTCTCTCAGTTCTCCTCAGTTCTCCTCAGTTCTCCTCAGTTCTCCTCAGTTCTCTCAGCTCTCTCAGCTCTCCTCAGTTCTCCTCAGTTCTCCTCAGTTCTCCTCAGCTCTCCTCAGTTCTCTCAGCTCTCTCAGTTCTCCTCAGTTCTCCTCAGCTCTCCTCAGTTCTCTCAGCTCTCCTCAGCTCTCCTCAGTTCTCCTCAGTTCTCCTCAGTTCTCCTCAGCTCTCCTCAGTTCTCTCAGCTCTCTCAGTTCTCCTCAGCTCTCCTCAGCTCTCCTCAGTTCTCCTCAGTTCTCCTCAGTTCTCTCAGCTCTCCTCAGCTCTCTCAGTTCTCCTCAGTTCTCCTCAGTTCTCTCAGCTCTCTCAGCTCTCCTCAGTTCTCCTCAGTTCTCTCAGCTCTCCTCAGTTCTCTCAGCTCTCCTCAGTTCTCCTCAGTTCTCCTCAGTTCTCCTCAGCTCTCCTCAGCTCTCTCAGCTCTCCTCAGCTCTCTCAGTTCTCCTCAGTTCTCCTCAGTTCTCCTCAGTTCTCCTCAGTTCTCTCAGTTCTCTCAGCTCTCCTCAGTTCTCTCAGCTCTCCTCAGTTCTCCTC
>CM051690.1:31889094-31891594 GCA_028022725.1 Lycodopsis pacificus | reverse complement strand
AAATCAGTGTTAAGTGTTCTCAATACAGAATCCAGAGCATCTGTTGCCTCCACACTTTGATGGCTGAGTCGTTAGCTAGCAGCTAGCAGCTAGCAGCTAGCAGCTAGCAGCGAGCAGCTAACCTGCAAACAGCAACAAAACCCGCACGAGTGTGATTACAACGGACTCAATTTTGTTTTGTGAAAAGTTGCAGGAAGTCACGAGCGGTTGAGTAGTTGCAGTGGAAAAGGATAAAAAACTGGAGCGGCCCTCGTCCTCCGCACAGTAGTTACCTCCGCCAATGATGTCAGCAGTTAGCATTCAAGCTAGTAGCGCTATCAGCATGTGAGTTGATTTACTGTTCAATATGATAACTCTCTCTTTTTCATTTTTCGGAAATCCTGGTTAAATTAGCGCGATGTGGAATCCAGAGCAGATCTGTTGCCTCCACACAGCTCTCCACATGTCGACGGCTGAGCCAGCGACTAGACGCCAACGGCGCTAACAGCGCTAACAGCGCTAACAGCGCAATCAATGGCAACAACACCCAACTCTGTTCGTCAGGATTACAGAAAAACAACTTTGCCGATTTTCATGGGGCTTGGTGGAGGTGTGCAGCATGAGTCGAGGAAGAAGTCACGAAATATTGGAGTGGATCCGGATCACAGGGCGGAGTCACACATTATTTCTTACTTATGGAAACGGCCACACTTCTACTTCTGCTGTTTCTCACCTGTTACCGTCTCTGCCTTCACAATTCTCTCAAGGACAATTCCTTCAGTGTGACGATGACACAATAACACTGCAAATGTTCATGTCGGGTTTTTCTGATGATGTGAATTCCTGCAGCTTGTTACCATGGCATCCACTTTGCTTCCTTCCATCTTGCTGGACATTAACACGGAACAAGAGCTGTGAGTCCAGCGGAGCGATCAATGTCAACCCGCCAACACCCGACAGGAGCCCCGGTGAGAGGACGAGGCTCTGAACACAGAAACACGGACTGTTCATTCGAGTAGAGCATGAATGGAACTGTGATGTAACGTCACCAGTGATGAGCAGCTTCACGCAGTCTCCTGGTTGCTATTTGTTTCAGTTTAATACACAATACGTTAGTCCGAACGACGCAGATCTTAAATGAGAATGTGTCATTTATAGTTAAAACCTGTTTAATATCCAGCTTTACAACGCACATGTATTTAGGACATGAACTGATACTGACATAAAGTACAGTGATGTGATGATGACATGAACATTAAATGTAATTGTTAACTAAAAATAAAGTAAAGGGACAACTTTCCCAAGACGCTCTCTGCAGTAATTTATTCTCACTGATGATGCGCATCTGCAAGCTTTTATATTGTTTTAAATACTGTGAATAATCAAATTAAGTTAATTTACATATTAAGCTACTGTAACAAGATTTATCTTTCAAGGTCTTGGGCCTCAAACGCTGCTAAATAACAAACAATATATCAATTATTTCACTATTCCTAAATACTGACGAATATTTTATGAATAAACGGTTCAATTCTTCAACTATGTTTTTTTAGATGTAGTTTGCATTCAAGCTAGTAGCACTATCAGCTAACAGTGCTGATGAGCTAACAGTGCTGATGAGCTAACAGCGCTGATGAGCTAACAGTGCTGACAGCGCTAACAGTGCTGATGAGCTAACAGCGCTGATGAGCTAACAGTGCTGATGAGCTAACACTGCTGACAGCGCTAACAGTGCTGATGAGCTAACAGTGCTGATGAGCTAACAGTGCTGATGAGCCAACAGTGCTGACAGCGCTAACAGTGCTGATGAGCTAACAGTGCTGATGAGCTAACAGCGCTGATGAGCCAACAGTGCTGACAGCGCTAACAGCGCTGATGAGCTAACAGTGCTGATGAGCTAACAGTGCTGACAGCGCTAACAGCGCTGATGAGCTAACAGCGCTGATGAGCCAACAGCGCTGATGAGCCAACAGTGCTGATGAGCCAACAGTGCTGATGAGCTAACAGCGCTGATGAGCTAACAGCGCTGATGAGCTAACAGTGTTCATCTGAGGGGGAACCAGAGGATGGCTGCTACGCTTCCATGACAACGCCGTCAGTCTGGATGGCATTATCAGGTGGCAGCCGACAGCCGTGAGCTAACGCTTCCGTGCACTAACATGCACTAAAGAGGGAGAGAGACTTTCTCTGCTCATGGACTCTACTCCTCGATATCTTTACATAATAGTTTAATCATATAAATGCTTTGAATGTCGTACAGAGAAACTTTAATATCTGACTTCGTAGACAAATATAAGTTTCAAACCTCTAGAGGGTGTTGCTGCAAATATGAATTTTCCACATCATAAAATATATGAAAAAAGCTCCATTAATAGTCTTCTACATGGATCTTGTAATTGGATTGGCCAAATGTGTGAGAAAATGAATCCCTGACGTCAACGAAGACGCTCTAAAAGAAATGGATGTGACGATAAAGTTTGTAAGCTGACATGTTTTGGAGGTTTCACTTCCTGTAGGAGAC
>CM051690.1:31881594-31884094 GCA_028022725.1 Lycodopsis pacificus | reverse complement strand
TTCCTCCTGCTCCTCCTCCTGCTCCCTGTTGCATTTCCCTCCTCACTCCATCTCTGACATTAAAGGCGTTTACTGTCGTCAGACGAGGACGCTGCTCCTCATTACTCCCCCGCTGTGAGGTGTGACGTGATGTCGGTTCAACACCAGTTCTCCTGTGAAAGAGGAAATAATCAGCCAGCATTGTAGAAACATCACCTACATGTGGCTCCTTTGGATGAGACGTCTTTCTTTGCCTGACGTGATAGACTCTAAAATCATAGACTGAAATCATAGACTCTAAAATCATAGACTCTAAAATCATAGACTCTGAAATCATAGACTCTAAAATCATAGACTCTAAAATATAGACTGTAAAATATAGACTGAAATCATAGACTCTAAAGTCATAGACTCTAAAATCATAGACTCTGAAATCATACACTCTAAAATCATAGACTCTAAAATCATAGACTGAAATCATAGACTCTAAAATCATACACTCTAAAATCATAGACTCTAAAATCATAGACTGAAATCACAGACTCTAAAATCATACACTCTAAAATCATAGACTCTAAAATCATAGACTGAAATCATAGACTCTAAAATCATAGACTGAAATCACAGACTCTAAAATCATACACTCTAAAATCATAGACTCTAAAATCATAGACTCTAAAATCATAGACTCTAAAATCATAGACTGAAATCATAGACTCTAAAATCATAGACTGAAATCATAGACTCTAAAATCATAGACTCTGAAATCATAGACTCTGAAATCATACTCTAAAATCATAGACTAAAATCATAGACTGAAATCATAGACTCTAAAATCATAGACTCTGAAATCATAGACTCTGAAATCATACTCTAAAATCATAGACTAAAATCATAGACTCTAAAATCATAGACTCTGAAATCATAAACTCTAAAATCATACACTCTAAAATCATACACTCTAAAATCATAGACTGAAATCATAGACTCTAAAATCATACACTCTAAAATCATAGACTCTAAAATCATAGACTCTAAAATCATAGACTCTAAAATCAGACTCTAAAATCATAGACGCTGAAATCATAGACTCTAAAATCATATACTCTAAAATCATAGACTCTAAAATCAGACTCTGAAATCATAGACTCTGAAATCATAGACTCTAAAATCAGACTCTAAAATCATAGACTCTGAAATCATAGACTGAAATCATAGACTCTAAAATCATAGACTCTAAAATCATAGACTCTAAAATCAGACTCTGAAATCATAGACTGAAATCATAGACTGAAATCATAGACTCTAAAATCATAGACTCTAAAATCAGACTCTGAAATCATAGTCTCTGAAATCATAGACTCTAAAATCAGACTCTAAAATCATAGACTCTGAAATCATAGACTGTCAAGATGGTTTTTGGACTTCAGTTCTGAAGACAGCGGTGGAAGCGCGAGTTTAAAGATTGTTGTGTTGGAGTGAAAAGATGAAACTTAGTGCTGGCTGAATATTTAATCATTTCAACAATGTGGACGCCACATTGTTGAATAGACACAAAAAGCAAAAGTTAAAGAGTCATTTCATATCTCTGTAGGGTGCTTTCCATCATGTTGTTTTTGCGTAACGGGCTGACATTGTTATAATAAGTGTCTGACAACGTAATTGAAGAAGTCTCGTTCTGAAATCTTGAAAGGTGAAATGTTGCCGAAAGACAACGGTGGAAGCGTGAACGGCAGAGTTTGTTGTGTTATAGCTTCGTGTTCACTCAATTATTCCCACCGTCATGGCTGAATATTTAGATGATTTCAATTTGAATTCGATAGTCGCTCATTCGTAGGGTTTTAGCCCCAAACATATTTCAAGTCTGTGAAATTAGATTACTGGGGAAATGGGCCAAACGTTACAAAGCACATGAATCTGCTGGGGAGCTGTTGGACACAGAACAGAAGCAGGAAGTGTAACTTTGAGAGGATAACAGAGTGAAACAGGAGTTCTTCTCTTCTTTCTGGTCCCAGGGAGGTGAAAGTGTTCTTGGCAGGTTTCCTCGGCTCGCTGCTGCAGATGAACCGCCTCGCTCCTCCTCAGGGAGAAGCTAATTGAAAGTCGGCCCTTTTCACCAAAACGGCCGTCAGTCACCTCTGACCACTCGGTCGGGACACAATAATAACGCTGCTCCGCCAGGACTAACTCTGCTGCTTCCCTCCTGCCCTGTTACTTTAATAAGGGCGAGGTTAGCTCCACCTAAACAGCTCTGTCAGAGCGGTTAACTCCAGCCGCTCCGCTGCGAGAGGTCCAATTCAATATTCCCATTTATTTCAACATTTCATCAAATGTAATTCTGCAAACTGTGAGTGTCATTTACAGGATGAGCCTGGAGGAGTTTCAGGAGGAGGAGGAGGAGGAGGAGGAGGGAGAGAGAGGAGGAGGAGGAGGAGGAGGAGGAGGAGGAGGAGGAGGAGGAGGAGGGGCATTCTCCATCGTGACTCCTGACTTCCTCACGGCTCATTTACATTCGAGATGC
>CM051690.1:31846594-31876594 GCA_028022725.1 Lycodopsis pacificus | reverse complement strand
GCCGTTGTTCTGACTGATGTTTGGATGCCAAAACTTTGAAAAGCCCAAACTTCAGAGCGTCTCCGGAGGATAAACAGCTTCTTTTATTTTCAACGTGGCCGACCTGCACTTTAAAGTCCAATTCTAAAGCTATGAATCTCAAACAGGCTTGGAGGGAAATCTCACTTTACTCAGACGCTTTAAGCACACACACACGCGCACGCACACACGCGCACGCACGCGCACACTCGCACGCGCACGCACACGCGCACGCACGCACGCACACGCACACTCGCGCGTCAGGATCCGTGGTCGGGTGGAAACAGCTTCACTAAGTGATTCCACTGAAGCCTGCCGGCTGTTCAGACGTCTTCCTGTCACACTGAAGCAGGAAGCCTCTCCTGCCGTCATCACTCTGGAATACGTTTGCACCTTTAAACTCCTCTCACAAGTGATCCCGTTGAATTCCACACTCCTGCTTTTGGAATTTTTCTTAGATTTTATGAACGACGTGAGATTTATTGTTTTTTTATTTTACTGTACTTAAATCCTGCTCAGATTGTTTTACACGTCTTCACAAAACGGTCTGGAAGTGCATCAAAATACATATTTATCTCGGCTGAAGTGCCACTTCTCTGTTTGTCACTTCCAGCACAAATGTCTCTGCTGCTGAATGAATCTGAATAAAACCTCAGTTTACGCTTCAGTGGGTAGAGAGGAAAGAAAAGGGCTCTTGGTGTTCAGAGGGTGAAAAACAAATGTGGTGAAGGACTGACAACCTCAGACACGATGTAATGGAAGCAGCACAGAGGTTCAAACACTGTGCTGACATTCATGGTCCCCGGAGGATGAACCTTATGATGTTTTGTAGTCCAACAGGAAGTTAGCATCACTGTTTTCTTCACAAATAATCTCACTTTTATGATGTTTGAAGCGTGAACACAATCAGCAGAAACAAAAAGCCGAAAGTAAAAAACAGAAAAGTCGATGTTTTTTTCATGTAACCTGTGAACTTTAGTCACAAACCTAACTCAGTATTTCAGGATCTCTTCCTTTATTTTGGAAAGACTTTGTTCACGTAACGCGTTGCTGGATTTCTGTCAGAAAGCTGAGGAGTAACGTTTCGTACGATCTCATAGGAACCGTTGTGTGAAGATACATTTACACACAAACATCCAAAAGACACTCCAGACGAGAGAACAGGAAGTGACTCACTTCCTGCTGAACTCTTCACGAAACAACGAACCAACAGGTGGAGGTAGAGTCACCTAGCCTTCATAAGTGAATCACATTATATTCTGTTCATTATGGTTTTAAATAGAAAAAGGTCACAAATATAAATGCAACCCAACAGAGTTGAAACATTCTGCTTCAGTCGGTTCAAACCTCCTGATGTGTAAACGAGGGAAGCTGAAACTGGGTTATGATGATGATGATGATGATGATGATGATGATGATGATGGTAATAATATGCACACAGGAAGTACTCTGACAGAAATAGAGCAGAACAACTTGATTGCCACCTCGTTATTTCTGCCACGAGTGAGAACAAGTGTACATCCAGTGCAGGATGAACCCGACGAACCCGACGAACCCGATCAACCTGATCAACCCGATCAACCCGATCAACCCGACGAACCCGATCAACCCGATCAACCCGACGAACCCGATCAACCCGATCAACCCGACCAACCCGATCAACCCGATCAACCCTCAGAATGATCAGAACCCTCAGAACACGTCAACGGAGGCAGAAGCCAAGCAGCACGAACCGCTTCAACCAGGAAGCCGCTGCTTCATGTGCAGCCAGAGAAGGAGTCCTCACCGACTTGTGTTGTGTTGTTGTTGTTGTTCTTCTTGTTGTGTCACTGTGGGGTTTTCCAGCAGCTGTGGTTACGTCCGGGTTCATGAAACAATTGCAGTAATTTATCAAGACAATGTCAACGTTACTGTATCAAAACACTTTTGAGTTATGATGTGATTTTACAGACAAAGGTTTCCAGATGAATTCGACGTTCAGATGAAAGTTTAATCTCAAAGCTTTTTGGGCGTTATCGAGTAGCCATCCTCTCATCCCAATATCTCATAGTATTCATTATTAACTGTAGGACTTCAGTATATTGTACATCAGTAAACATTATGACTCCATAATGATGACTGATATACAAGCCAATGTGATAAAAGGCTGTTTTTCCACTTCAAGCACTAAATATGACGCATATTTATGATTCAGAAACGTTTCCACGTTTGCAGAAAACACACGATGACGACATCTTTCACACCAAACAAAGCACGGCTGCAACACGTCGGCGGGTTGAAGACGGCGAGAGTCTGGTGGAGTCGGGACGTCGATGTGGTGATGAACGCTGAACAGATGATTCATTTCAGAGTGAAGCGAGTCAGCAGCAGAGCTTCACTCTGTGCCGACTTCCAGCTGAAACACCAGCGGACTTTACTGTAGTCTGAACACAACAGCACTCAAAGAAGATCCTGATCTCAGTCCGTCTTCAGGCTCTGCATCAGTAGAGCAGGTAAAACACAATCTCCTGTTTCATCAACTGTCTGCGCCGACATCCACACAATGAATTTGTTCTCATGTTTAAGTGAAGATGTCGGCCATTTTATTATAATTGTTTTGTTGCTGTTTACATTCCTTATGATGCAAATTTTAAAAAACGCATTACAGCAATGTACTTGTGTTTGTTTGTTGTGGTTTTCTTGTGTTATAAACTGCATGTTGTTCATAGAATCATCATCATCATCATAGAATCATCATCATCATCATAGAATCATCGTCATTCAAGCACCTCGGATAAATTGGTGAAAGCAGCACGGTCTGCGCTTTTCACCTGTTTTTCTCTGTTGAATACACGAAAAAAATAAAATAAACTAAAATTCTAATAAAATAACATGTTAAGGTAGAATTTCAGGAGCAAACAAAAGACTCCAGATTGATGAACTCTGAGCTGAATTCCTTTGTTTTTAGAAAAAGAAACTCTAAATCTACCAGGACTGATGTTAAGGATCTCCTCTTTAAGGATCTGTTGTGTTAGTTCAGAGGCAGAGTTCAGTTAAGCTCCACATGTCACATGACAGGATGCAAAGCCAAGAGTGAAATGACTCCTCGTACAATTCATCCGCCTCCATCGATCGCTCTGTTGAGCTGCTCTTTAAAACCAGTGGACGGTTTCACAGTGTGTGCTGTACACACTGCACTGAGTGGGAACAGCTGTGAGGTCATCCAACTCATCGTCACGGTGTCATCGATGGAGGAAAAGACATCAAGAAACACGCAGACTGTTCCGTTTTTATGGCTTTTTGCATTTGAAGGAAAGGCGACGGGGTGTGGTGAGGACTCAAACGCAGGCCAGACAGAGCAGCGTGCAGCAGGTATTTAATGACATTAAATCAACACAGGAAACTTACAGGACACAACGGGGGATTCACGACAAGAGACGAGGGGGAAATCCAGCAGTGTGAGGCCGGTCAGGCAGACGGGGAAGCGGCAACAAGACGAGCCAAACGGGCGGGTAGCCGTGACAACGATCTGGCAGTGAGTGTGTGTGTGTGTGCGTGACTGGGCTTTAAACAGTGATGCAGCAGAGCGAGCAGGTGAGGGAAGTGAAGTGACGAGGTGGGAGTGACTGGCAGGTGCACTGAATGAACTGATTAGGTGAGCGATGGAAAAAAACAGGATCATGGAAGCAGAGCTGTGACAAAAGGAGGATTTTCTTTGTTCTTTCATCATAAAATCAGCTCTTTATATTTAGTTTGAAAACGTTTGAACAGGTATCATAACTCAAACACGTTGGCTGTGTTGCCTTGACAACATGCATGTTCTCCAGAGGATGGATCTCAAGACGTTTCCTCCACGAGTTTGGAGTTTTTCGGTCCACAGTGAACGCGATTCTGAAGAGACGACATATTTCTGTTTTCCAACAGAAAGTTGACTAATCAGATTCTTCCATGTCTGTTTCAGAGCTCATTCCATTGGTTTGGACTTGTCATGTTCCCCTGAGGATGAACTAAAATAAGTCAATAATTAACCTTCCCTCACAAATGGTTCGTGACCAAATACCTGCAGAGGTAACAACATTCCCGTCAGCCATAGCTGAACTCTGTTTACTGCTCATTGATTGCATGCGTCACTCTGTCCACAGAACACAAGTGAGTCAAATAAATGTGCATCCACTCGCACCGTGGACGTTACAGCCCCACGGAGCCGCCAGCGCTCCTGATTATTCTGCTAAGCTTTACGAACAATCAATCATTTAAAAAAAGGAAAAGGTCATCGAAAGCAAGGCGGATGATTTTCCTGCAATAATGGACTTCACTTCCTGCCTCACGGGAACATGCAGAGGAAGCGCTGAGGCGTGAACGCTGCTTCTTCATAATGTTACAATGTTAACAGAGACCAGTGTGTCTGGAGGCAGTTAGTGGAACCCAATGGCAGGTTTCACCCACACACTGACCTTTTAGTTACATCATCAGCCCAATAAACACACACACACACACACACATATATTTATATATATATATATATATATATATATATATATATATATATATATATATATATATATGTTGTCTAAAGCTAACTGTTGGTTTAGTTGTCGAAAGCTAACTGTTGGTTTAGTTGCATTTCATCCTCAAGAGCTCTTAAAGTTCTGAGGGTGAACCATCGATAGGAAAAGAAGAACTAAGTTCTTGACCTTTAAACCACATCCATACTGTCTTTTCATGTGAGGCTTGAGGTTTTGCTCCTCAAAGTGTTTCCAATGAATGTTTTCTATTCGGCCAGTTTGGTTGGATTCATTGTGGTCACAGGCTGTTCTTCCTCTCTGGAGCAGGGTTCAGCCATGTTCTTTTGAATCCTGGCTCAACCTTTACCCAATACACATCCAGCACGCTGCTGTGTCAGCCAATCAGATCTGTGCAGAGTCGTGTTCCCGACAGACTGCTGTGCAATGAGAACGCTGTATTTCTACAGTTCGATAAAATGATGAAATGATTGCCGCTGTGATCCCAGAGTTGTCAAATCCTGCTTCAGAGGATTATAAAGCTGACTTCAGGGTTTTGTGTGTGTGATAAAAGTTCTCACACCTCCATCAACACAAGCTTAAATATTTCTCCTTCTACAGAGTAATCTAGCAGGAATAAGCAGCTGCAAGGATTTGATTGGTCGACACTGAAATTCAGAGCATTGATGACAACTTTGTGTTTCTGCAGAAAGAGTTTCTATCCATGAAAACCCAGCATAATAATCTTCATACGTAAACTCTGCAGGGTTGAAATGCAAACACATTTAGAGTTAACTGGCGGGTGCAGACAGATATCATTTGGTACGATGTTGTTCCTGAGACTTAATATCAGCTCCTCATGCTGAGGATGAGTGAAATGCAGAGCTTCATTTGTTTGTGTAATAAAGTTGATTTTTAAGCCGAATCCTGACGATTTTTGGGATCCACTGACTTTCAGCGATGCTAATAGCGTGACTGTAGGAATGAAAATACGAAATCAACTGTTGGATGTGCTTTCATAAGATTGAATGTTTATCTAGTCAAACACGGGACTTTCACCCAGGAAACCGCTGTTCGGGTCCCGTGTGACCGTGTAGCTATGACATCATCGAACCGTAACCACGTTTTGTTGAAAGGTTTTCCTGAAACATATCTGTGGTTCAGAAAAGTTGTTTCAAATGTTTTTCGGTGGAATCACTGTGTCTCATTGGAAAACATGCAGCGCTTCACATTCTCATCAGTCCTCAGAGTCGATTGGTTGAAAACCGAAAGCACGAGGAGACGACAGAGAGGTTGAGATCAGAGCCACCGGTGAACCTTTGATCCGTCTCTAACCCGAACCCAGGCTGAGAGGAGCAGGGAGACGGGAGGATTTGGCACAAGAGGACAGGTGGTTTCTCCTCAAGACTTTAAACTGACTCGACAGTAAACTAGCAACAGGAAGCCGCTGGAGTCATGAAGGCTGTTTTAATTCCACAAGAACTTTCTGCAAAAACAGTTTCTATTTATTCACATTCATTGTCTGTGTAGGCAGCGGTGCAATGCATTCTGGGAGTGTGCTTCGAGAGACGGACCGTCACGTTGGTCTGCTCCTCATTTGCATAAAGTTGAGGTCTTGACTACTTTATGCAAATCAGGGGACTCCAGCACGACTGGCTGCCTCTGGAAACCGTTGTTGATCTTAAAAATGAAGACGGACTCAACAGCTGCCCCAAATGTTTGAAGAAACTCATTTCTTTTCTTAATTTAAGAGAAAACTTCCAAACGAGCTGTGATATCGGTCCAGTTTACTATGAATACGTTTATAATCAGGGAGCAGAAAGCCCACGAGTGAAAGTGTTCATCCAATCAGGAGCAACCAGGAAGAGTTTTCACGGTTAAACTAGGCGTCAACCTCCAGTTCTAAAAAGTGAATCCAAAGCTTCATGTGTTGAAGCTGCATTCTCTCTAGTGGCCACCAGGGGGCGACTCCTCTGGTTGTATAGAAGTCTATAGAAAATGACTCTACTTCTCTCTTGATTTATTCCCTCAGTAAACATTGTAAACATGAGTTTATGTCTCAATCTCTAGTTTCAAGTCTTCTTCAATACAGCATGATGTTCATTTAGTACATGATGGTCCATTTAGAGTCACACAGACCATGAAGCAGGGGATGCTTTAGGGCGGGGCTACACGCTGATTGACAGGTCTGAAACAGACCATAAAGCAGGGGATGCTTTAGGGCGGGGCTACACGGTGATTGACAGGTCTGAAACAGACCATGAAGCAGGGGATGCTTTAGGGCGGGGCTACACGGTGATTGACAGGTCTGAAACAGACCATGAAGCAGGGGATGCTTGAAAACTTGGCCGGACATGAAACTGGCGGTTGAATCACGAGTACAAAATAAAAACAAACCGAGAAGAACTGCGAGAGGAGAGAAAGTTAATGTGATCATTTGTTGACCGTCATTTCAATAATTTGCAGAAAGGCAAGAGTTGTTTTTGACATGATAAATGTCAAATATCTCATTGTTTCACATCTGAAATGTGTGACATGATAAAACATTAACTTCCCATGTAACATGACATGTGAAACAACACGTGATCATAACTCATAGTATACGGACATTTCATCTGCTGATTAGCATATTGATGTACTTTTTTATCTAAGTATTGCAAGAGGAAGAAATAAGTGATGTGGTTTAACAAAGAGCTGGAACCTAAGATGTGCTAAACACGATGACCAGAGATGGTAAAATGTGAAGTTAATGGAAGTCTGCTTAGTTTATCCGACATTTCCCTGGACTCTTTTCTTGCTGCCGTCCAAGGACGCTGGATCACGATCTCCTTTCCATTTGAGACTCAACATGGAGACATCCAGCGATAACTGAGATTCAAGTAGAGCAAACAGGCTGAATGTAAAGTGAGGCGGTGAGGTGATACGGTGGTCCGATGCCGTATAAACTGCTCTTGTTTACCAGAAACAATCCAAAGCAGAGACGACGACAGAGAAACGGTTTCATCTTCTTCTGATTGTTGTTTTATTGGTGTCAAACGATGTCAGACGGGCGGATGAGAAACGTGAAGAAATGCAATCAAAGGTGAGATTATTACTCCTGTGTCACTCAAACAAATGTAAATCTAATGCAGACTTGTTTTTCCTGGTTCAATAGCAGTTTAGATTCAATCCTCTGCTTAAACAAACCTCAGAAACAACTGTGGGTGAAGAATGCATCCTGCAGAGCATCGGGACACGCCGAAACATTTTTATCTTCTCAAAGCTCATGAAGAGACTTGATGTGAAGTGAAAGAGAGTTCTCAACATCTCTGCAGAGCTTTAACCGCTTTCACCTCAGAGAAAGCACACGGGGCGTTAATGCTGAGCGTGCAGTTCGCTGCTTCATTCTCTGAAACACGAGAGGACAAACACAACCGACTGACGAATCAAAAGCACAACGAATGGAACGAGGAGGAGTCGTGATCATCTGTGAACTCATATCTCGTATTCATGGACTACGTCATGCCTTCATACAAGCCCTGTAGAGAAAGAAGTCAAGTATGAAACTGTTTGATGTGGCTGACAACTATTTACTGAAATGTAGATTTGTAAGACTTCCTGTTTCTAAAGCGTCTGAAATGAAGTGGTGATTTCTCACGCTGCTTCTATCAGTGAACTCTTTGTGACGGTCACGTCTAAAACGCTCAGAGCGCCAAGTTATGGAAATTCAGAGACGCAGGACGCAGGACGTGATTACGTCATTTCCTGTCGAGCTCCTCACGCCGGCTTCACTCGTTTCCTGTTTCCTTGTCTCCTTGTCTCCTGGGTTTCCTAAAGAAGGCTGGCATCAGGTCTGGAGTCCATGAACTCCAGTGGGAGAAAGTCAACATCAACAAAGATTGTGACCGATTCTTTCGCTCCAAAGTCACCGACGTACAAACCGGAGTCGTGTTTCTTTCAGAAAGCCGCACATCGACCCAAGATATGAACTAAGAGACGAAACCAAGACGAGATCTGCAGCTACGCTTCAGGAGCACTTCATTCAGCCAAGTAAAGAGAAGCTACCGTCCGCCGGCCCTCTTCTCTCTTGTTCCCTTCTTTGTGCACTCGTCTCAAGCGGAATGCTTCCTGATGTGGTGAGAGATGTGCTTGAGTGCAGTTCTTGGCTCCACCAGATTTTCACGGATGATGACGCCATCATCTCAAGAGAGGCCTGGTGATCCCATGTTGTCTCGTCCAGGAAGGTTTCCGTGACGGTGGAGCCTTGAGATCCAGAGATGTGTTGTTTGTAAGTGTGGGCGGGGCACAGAACATATGATGATGCTACATGCGTGAGATGAACTTCGTTCGATAGCTTTCTATTCCGAACGTTGGCGAACGCCACTATTTCCATGATGCTAAATGCGGCTATTAGCTGCGTAAATATATAATGTTAGCAAAAGATATATATTATAATATATATATTTCTAATGAGGTGAGAGGTGAGGAGAGATGGGGGGAGGGGCAGATATGCCGTGACCACGCCCACTTAGGAGACAGGAAGTGTGTACCATTTCAAACCATTGGTGGATGTGATGTCTCTTCTTTTGACGGTATGCTGACACTGCTGTCGTTCTTTAGAACATGTATGTTTCAATCAACAAATCCTGTTTCCGTTTCAAAATAAAAGCCCTCTAGCATCTTTCTGTGGACTGAATCCCTTAATCTGTTAACAGAAGGCTTTTATTCTGAAATATGCCCAAACCAGAACCTTTCATTTCACTGCTTTTGGATCATTAATCTGCAGACACTCCATTCATCATAACTGTTGTTTGTGCTTTGAGATCAGTTTACTGCTAATGATGCTAGCCTTTAAATTAGCTTACGGGAGCTAATGTGTAGCTGATAAAACATTTAAAGTAACGGTTAATTAATGATGATGTTTCACTCCTTTTACTTTTATCCTTCTGGACTTTATCAATTATTCTGTTGAGCCAAAAAGACAAAAAAGTGAATATTGGATTTAAACTCAGACAAACTCGACTCTAACATGTCGATCATGTGACTATGTGTTAAATGCGTTACTGTGTGCTAACACGTTAGCCACGGTAGCTTCTCAGGGGGATGAAATGCCCCAAATAAGGTTGAAAGTAGAGATTAAAACATTGTAATAAGTGAATCATTTATAGTTTAATTAATATCCCTGACTAAAGTATGCCACGGTTTAATGGAAACTCCCAGATGGGGGCTGGATGTGAAGCGTGATGGGAGCATCGGAGAGGTGCAGCTGATTGGAGCTCGTCACTCTGGACTCATTAATTCCTTTTATTCTGCCTCTCAGATTAAACTCTCCTCAGCGAGATGAATAAAATGAAGCACTGAGCCTCGATAACGCTCGATTATTCCCCGTCCTGATTATTGTTTCCTTCCTGCAGTGGAGACGGTGAGGTTGAGGGATTTAGGGGGGGGGGGGGGGGGGGGGGCATTTTACACATGAAAAAATAATGAGCCGTCTTTGTGCGTCGGGCCTTTCATTAATAAAACAGCACTCAGTGGGGGAGCGTTCGAAGACATGTTATAATTGAAGGCCGCTGTAGTCCGGGTTAATGTGATAACGGAATACTGAGGAGTCCTTTCACATCAAGTTTGATAATTCATGCTGTATAAAGAATGAATCTGATCTTTGACAGAATGATTAAAGCCCTTTGTTTTTTATAAGGCGACTCTTTCTTTGTGACAAAGAGATGAATGACTGAAGAGCAGCAATCTAGTGCAGGAAAGAGTCTGATATTATATTATGTTATATCTGGATCAGGAGACAACCTCCGGTTCTATAAAGTGAAGCCAAAGCTTCACCTGTTAAAGCTGCATTCTCTCTAGTGGCCACCAGGGGGCGACTCCTCTGGTTGTATAGAAGTCTATAGAACATGACTCTACTTCTCTCTTGATTTATTCCCTCAGTAAACATTGTAAACATGAGTTTATGTCTCAATCTCTAGTTTCAAGTCTTCTTCAATACAGCATGATGTTCATTTAGTACATGATGGTCCATTTAGAGTCACACCATAAAGCAGGGGATGCTTTAGGGCGGGGCTACACGCTGATTGACAGGTCTCTAACAGACCATAAAGCAGGGGATGCTCTAGGGCGGGGCTACACGCTGATTGACAGGTCTCTAACAGACCATAAAGCAGGGGATGCTTTAGGGCGGGGCTACACGCTGATTGACAGGTCTCTACCAGAGACGTATACGGCGTCTCTATGTCTCCTCCTCAGTCCATATATGGTCACTTCCTGTTCACTGGTTGCAAAAAAACAAGATGGCGACGGCCAAAATGACAAACTCAAGACTTCACAAAAAAGTATTATACAACCAATGGGTGATGTTAACTGAATGGGTTGTAGCTGCTGCTGTGGGCCAATCACACGTCGTGTTACATCAAAGAACGCCTGTTGAACTGAAAAACATGATTTTACTGTTTCAGCGTTATCAGTAAATCAATGTCTTTGTCATCACTAAACGTAGGTCACTTGGCCTGAAACACCAGATCTTACATGCTGATGTAAGTTGTGTTATTCAACATGAAGCAAGTTGCAGCAACATTAACATAATCATTATATAACATAATGTTAATATTGAACACGTTTTAACAGGTAGATTATTTGTGTTCATCACTAAACCCTTCCAGACTCTGAACGATTGTTTATTGAAAACTACATTGGATTAATTGTTGTCATTTTTAATGTGTAAGTATCACCCTGTTACACAAACACATTGTGGATCACTGACGAGTCAAACATCGGTTTAGTTGAGTTACAGTACAGTTGGTTCTGCTACATCATTGATAATGAAGGAAAACATGAACAGGTGAAGTAACCCTCTGAGGACACTTGATGACGTAACATTTTTAAATTATCTTTAGTTTTGTTTTACAGTTTTCTTTGTCAGCACTTGAATGAAATAACATCTCAAACATCCTTATGGGACCGAACAACTTCTTCAAGTCCTTCATGCAACTTATTCATGTACTTCATGATGTCCTTTTAATATGAATCACCTTCTCCATCATCACTTTAATCTCCTCTCAGTGTGAAGAGCTCATTAAAGCGTTCCCTCGACTCCTCCTGTCCTGACTTCCACTCGCTGCTCTACACTCTAATAACTCATATTTTCATCCCTCTCCTCGTGTAGTTTGTGATTCGCTCTGCTCTCCAGGCTCTCCGGTCGCCCCTGCAGAGCCCTCGGATGCAGTTGATGTCGACAGCATCAGAGAGCTCTGGGTTCTGGATCTGGAGAGGCCCTGAGGTGACACACCTGACGACAGGAAGCTGAGGACAGAGCTGCAGTTGGACGACACCTGAGGTCTGACTCGAAACCGGAGAACACCCACAGGAGCATTACTCACGTCACCTGTGTCAACACTGAGCGATGTGTTCTGATGAAGAAAGGTTGGTTCATAATGTGGACGTTTCTGCACTCAAATATATAAGAGGTATTGAAAGTTTGATGTAAAATAACGGGTACAACAAGCAAGAAAGTCTGCAATGGGTAGTTGTGTTTGTGGTTGTCACGCTGCGTAGTTAGGCTACGTTGTTATGCTACGTAGTTAGGCTACGTGGTTACACTACGTAGTTAGGCTACGTGGTTACGCTACGTAGTTAGGCTACGTAGTTAGGCTACATGGTTACGCTACGTAGTTAGGCTACGTGGTTAGGCTACGTGGTTACGGTACGTGGTTACGCTACGTAGTTACGCTACGTAGTTACGCTACGTAGTTACGCTACGCAGTTACGCTACGTAGTTACGCTACGTGGTTACGCTACATAGTTAGGCTACGTTGTTAGGCTACGTAGTTAGGCTACGTGGTTACGGTACGTGGTTACGCTACGTGGTTACGGTACGTGGTTACGCTACGTGGCTACGGTACGTGGTTATGCTACGTGGCTATGCTACGTGGTTAGGCTACGTGGTTACGGTACGTGGTTATGCTACGTGGTTACGGTATGTGGTTATGCTACGTAGTTAGGCTACGCGGTTATGCTAAGTAGGGGCTCACTGGGTTAAGAGGGTGGTCTGGTAACCGCAGGGTCAACGGTTCGATCCTCGACGGGGACGTGTCCCGTGTCGAAGTGTCCCTGAGCAACACACTGAACCCCTAACGGCTCCCCGGGCGCCTGCCATTGGCTGCTCCCTCTACACAGCGATGGGTCGAATGCAGAGACAAAGTTCCCCTTCCAGGATCAATATAGTATCATAATATGTGGTTATGCTACGTTGTTAGGCTACGTTGTTACCTCAGATGTTACGCTACGTTGTTACTTTATTATTTGAACACAATCAATAATCTTTTCCCAACGTTAACCATTAGGCATTGTTACTTAAAGATTTATATGAAACATATTTCTGAAATGTTTTTGGTCCACAAACGTTGAGATTCAACGTTCGATATCCGTGGTTTGAAGAAATATACAAACACAGCGTTGTTTTCCGCTGACTAAACAAGATATGTTTTACTATCAGGGAGACAAAACAGCGACGGGCAGTCCAGCAGATTACAGCTGAGGCTGAAATGTCCTCGAATGGCCACCGTACGGAGGATGAGGCCTTGTAATTGAGGTAACAACGTCCTCATTTCCCAGTTTGTTCGTCCTCCATTCACAACAGAGACAGGGCCTCATTTCATCTTCACCCTGGAAAGATTCGTCCACACTGCATCAAAGAACCCCACATCGAGTGTCTGCTCTCGTTTATGCACATGAATGCTTGAGCCAGCAGAAACGATTAAACAAGAGCCATTATAAAATGTTTGGAGCCGAATGAGATTAATGTAGCATACCGTGCATGAATCAACAGAAAATGAGTCTGTATTCCATCTAATTGAAAGCAGCGGCCCTCGATGATGAGGTCACGCTGCTGAACATCAGCTTGTTTGCAGAGAAACAACAGCGAATGTTTAACCGACACAAGGAAAGCAAAGAGAACACAGGAGCTAAACGAGGATTAATCAGCTGAATCAGGAAAGAATGTAAAGCAAGTTAAAGGTGAAGAAAGGTGATTCTGCTCGACCTCAGGACGTTAATATTGAACACGGAGTCGTGTGCTGGGGCAGTGAACATGTCCGCTCTGGATATTCTAACACCGGCTTCGTGTCCCAGCTGCCTCTCTCAGACAGTTGAAGACAGACGGGAAGCCTGAATTATCCAAAGTTCCTCAGCGGGTCGGCGCAGCAGCGCAGCACTAATCCTCAGCGACAGGAAGTGCATGCAGTAAAGAAAGAGTGAGACTCGCATTAAAACACATTGAAGCACATTAAATCAGAGCACAAGTCGTGTTTTTAAAAATGGAAAACCCTCCGGATTTCGTCGTGGATTGTTCCAAAATGGCCCTCGTTGGACTCTGAGGTCTAACCGGTCGGTTCCCAAAAGACCTGCTGCCAAAATACATTCCTCCTCCGGATCCGTGCAAAGAGCAGCCGAGGAAAGTCTACGGCTCCGGATCACCGGCCGGCAGGAGTTTGATCAATTATCAGCTGCGTGATGTCATCTATCAATCGTAGAAATGTATTCAACGTGTTTTATAAATGATCGACACAAACAAACAAAAACAAGAGAGCAGATGAAGAGACTACCGGGATTAAGTTCAGAGAAGAGAAAATGCTGAAAAAGATGTATGATGGCAAAACAGTTCAACGTTAATAAAGCAAAGCGTGTTAAAGAGAGACATGGAATCGTTTGTTCAAATATATATTACCACACCACCCAAGAGTGACTGTAATATGATTTAACTTATAACCTATAATGTGCAAACAATCTGCAGTTTGAACAGCATCACACACACACACACACACACACACACACACACACACACACACACACACACACACACACACACTTCAGACTGATTTAATGTGAGCTGTCAGATCAGTGAAGCCTCACCGAGGCCTCACCTGTGCAGCAGGAGAGGAACCACACACAGATGCAGAGGGACAGAGTCAGTATATGAGCAGATCTGGAATCAGCCTTTTGAGTCCTGTGCCGAAGTGTCCCTGAGCAAGGCACTGAACCCCTAACTGCTCCCCGGGTAAGCTAGGGAAGGGTTAAATGATGATGATGACTTCCTGTTTTCCTACAGAAATACATCATCCCTGCAGCTCTCTATCTCTTCATATAACCGTACAAAAAGTGGAAAAACATGCTAAGCTAAGTTAACTGGTAGCTCACAGGATCCACGAGCAGAGCTTTAGACTCTTATTTTATAATTCTCTCACATTTACTCCAACAATCTGCAGAAGTAAGTTGAGAAACGTCACAGCAGCTGGTTCTCCGTCCGTGTTCTCGTCAGCTATGGTCTCTCTCTCTCTCTCTCTCTCTCTCTCTCTCTCTCTCTCTCTCTCTCTCTCTCTCTCTCTCTCTCTCTCTCTCTCTCTCTCTCTCTCTCTCTCTCTCTCTCTCTCTCTCTCTCTCTCTCTCTCTCTCTCTCTCTCTCTCTCTCTCTCTCAGCTGGTGGTGGTCCGTCACACTGTTCACTGTTGATTGATCAATTAGATCTGCTCAGGAACATGTATGTCGATGGACGGTTGCCACGGAGCCACGGTGCACGGACCCATCACAGCTGCTATTTAACGACATTCAGAGTATCTACACAAGGAAATGGAGAACAGCACTCAAGAAATGGAAGACGTCCTTGTAAACGTCCTCATGTTGTCTATATTTGTCTCTTTTTCCTTCCTTCTGCCCCCCCTCTCATTGTTGGCGTTCTCAGGCTGTGTGTTTTTAATGAATTGCCTCCCGACGCCCTCAATGCCGATTACGATGCAAGCCTGAGCACCTGTAAATCAGTTCTGGCCCGAGAGCAACGTGAGTCAACTGTTAATGTTGAGCGAGCACAAGCCAGCTTTACCGGATCAAGGTTACTGAGCCTCAAGCTCCTTCCTCACATTGGACTGAGGAGCTGTATGCGAGGACGCAAACGTCCCAATCACATGGATCGGACATTCAACAGATTTAACTGCCTGGAAAAAAGTCCAGTTCGGTCTCATTTCTAGGACATCGACTATCGTCCGTCAGCGTCTCGTATCGACGTTAAAAGCGCCTTTCAGCGTCTGGATGAGCTTTCAAGCAACTACAATCTAAACCAGTGGTTCTCAACTGGTCTGGCTGCGGGACCCACCATCACCCCTTAATGACAAGCCGGGACCCACCACCCAAATTATATATAATTTGGGTATAATTATATATATATATATATAATTTATATATTTTTATATATATATATATAATTATATATATATATATATATAATTTGGGTATATCTATATTCAAGACGTCTAGTAGTAGTAACGTCTCTGTGTAGTAAACAACTGTCAAATCAAATAAAGAAAGCACACATCAATTATATTTTAACAAATATTATTCTCATTTTTCAAATTTAACTGGATGGATTAGAAATACATGAATAAATGTTCTTCTCATTTCAAGTAAAATAACAGCTGGATTAAAAAATAAATTACGTAATGAAATTCAATTTAGAAAAAATATTTTCACTGAATTACGCTACAGCTTTCAACTCAGTTCATTCAGGGTGAAGTGAAAAATCCACATTATATTTTTCTCATTTTCCAAAAAGAGAAATTAGTGTTTGAAGAATTCACCTATATGAGTCTGTCCAGTCAGAGTCTAATGACTCTGGTCTCTCTGGACATTTCTCTCTTTTGGAGATCGTCCTATGATTTGACTTTCACAACCCACACCTCAATTGTCCTGCTCTGCTCTCTGTATCCTCTTCTCTCCCCCGTGTGTCACGGTGTGTGTACAGCTCACTCAAGTCAGGAAACTTGTCAGAATACTCATATTTGATTGGCTGAGCTGCATCACGTGATGTGATTCACAACGCATTGGTCGGTGTTTTTCCTGCACCACTGAACAAGTGCCGTAAATGCTGGAATAATTCCGCTGCATAAAAAAAACGCCCTTCAAAATAAAATCACTTTTTTTATTTATTTTTTTATTTTTTATTTTTTTGTCAGGCAAAGGCCCGCGACCCACTGAAAACGGGTCCGCGACCCACTTTTGGGTCGCGACCCACCAGTTGAGAATCACTGATCTAAACCATCTGCTGCAATCCGGCGGCGACCTCCTGCTTCTGAAAAGTGAAGCCAGTTCTGAAGTCTCTCCGACCAGCATGAAGCCAGTTCTGAAGTCTCTCCAACCAGCAGGAAGCCAGTACTGAAGTCTCTCCAACCAGCTTGAAGCCAGTTCTGAAGTCTCTCCAACCAGCATGAAGACAGTTCTGAAGTCTCTCCAACCAGCATGAAGCCAGTTCTGAAGTCTCTCCAACCAGCAGGAAGCCAGTTCTGAAGTCTCTCCGACCAGCATGAAGACAGTTCTGAAGTCTCTCCAACCAGCATGAAGACAGTTCTGAAGTCTCTCCAACCAGCATGAAGCCAGTTCTGAAGTCTCTCCGACCAGCAGGAAGACAGTACTGAAGTCTCTCCGACCAGCAGGAAGACAGTTCTGAAGTCTCTCCGACCAGCAGGAAGCCAGTACTGAAGTCTCTCCGACCAGCATGAAGCCAGTTCTGAAGTCTCTCCAACCAGCAGGAAGCCAGTTCTGAAGTCTCTCCGACCAGCAGGAAGACAGTTCTGAAGTCTCTCCGACCAGCAGGAAGACAGTTCTGAAGTCTCTCCGACCAGCATGAAGACAGTTCTGAAGTCTCTCCGACCAGCATGAAGACAGTTCTGAAGTCTCTCCGACCAGCATGAAGACAGTTCTGAAGTCTCTCCGACCAGCATGAAGACAGTTCTGACGTCTCTCCGACCAGCATGAAGACAGTTCTGCATCGGCTTCACTCGGCTGAACCGGAGGGTTGCAGCCTGGTGAGAAAGCATCCGACACAGAGAATCTGGACGAACAAAGAGTTCATTTTAGAAAACAGCTCGATTGAAAGATGAGTAACAAAAATGTTGGGATCCGGCAGGAGCGTGTTTGGTTATTAGCAAAGTGTGAAAATGTGATTGAAGAGGCGGAGCACCAGGCAAGTTTCTCCTTCAGGATCCAAAAACAGTCGGTTGTTGTTCGTCCAGTGAAGTTAAGACTATCGCCTCCGGGTTTCTTCTTTAAAGGCACCAACGTTGTCTCACCTCCTTTTAGCAACGTGAGTCACATGGAGGTATGAGCTGGTGTTTATAGTCTCGGTGACATCGTGGCCGTGTCACAGGGACTCCCTGGGGCTCGTCCAATGAGGCACCGGTGTTGGAGTTTAAACCGAAACCTGACACACAGGTGAGATTTAAACCCTTGATCGGGATTTGCGCCGTTTAACCCGGTTCAGGCTTTTATTTATGCATGTAGGCCTCGTTCTTTGTTCCACCCACATGGTGAAGTCCCAACAGAAGAGTCAAAGAAGTGATGGAAGTAATCCCAATACGCCACTGATGGATTACTCCACTCTAAATGATCTTATTGTCACAGCTCTGTCACTTCTATCCACCTTTCACTCACCTAATTAGTTCATTCAGTGCACCTGCCAGTCACACTCAGCTTATCAGCTCATCACTCTCACCTGCTCTCTCTGCCTCTTCACTGTTTAAACCCCTGCCTCAGACACACTCACTGCCACATCGTTCTTTGCATTCATGCTCAACTTTCCCGCACTCACTCATGGACTGATTCTCTGTTGCTGACCCTGCCTGTCCCGGACTACCTCGCCTTGCCTCTGTCCTGTAACTTACTCTGTCCTTGACCACGAGAAACCTGTCGTTGATTCTTCCGGAGAATATTCTGCCTGTCGTGTGTTGCAAATAAAGAACTCAAATCATACCAGTCCTGGTGTTGTCGTACTGCTCCTGGGTCCTAACTACACCCGTTACACTTATTAACATTTCATTGAATGTATTTCCAGGATTTATATTCACTAATTATCTTAAGTCGTGAAGTTTCACTGTTGAAATGTCTGTACTGGACGTTTGATCGATGTTTGGAGCTGCTGGTTCGATCCTTGTACATGATTGGACATGTAACAGAAAAGCACCACGATCATCTTATTGTGAGGGTTCCTCATTAACTGTGATTATGAATATATAATGCTAAAGACGTACAGAAGCAGTCTGGTGTGTGGTATTACATTTAGTTTGTTAGTGTATATATACAATATTGTGGCTGATGATACAGGGAGAGTAGCCTTTGTTGTTTGGGGATGAGCTTGTACTACATGTGTTGAGAAAGCTCTTCTCTCTGCCTTGATGTTAAATCTCTTGATGTTACTGACTGTACACTGTGTCACCACTCACACTGTCTTTCATTTACATCTTTCTTTTCATCAAATCATTAAAACAGTCCACACTCTCCTTCAGAGCGCTGCACAGCTCAAGGCCGACCTCTTTACTTCGGCTTTTCAACGTAATTAATTAGCCGCTGTAGACGGTCCCGTTCTGTCTGTAAAGCACTTTAGATCAGCTGTGCTACTTAAGAAGACCTTCACTCCAAGAAGAGCCGTCAGTGTTCTGAACTCAACAAATTCACTGAATAGATCTGAGCCACAGAAAGAGACGTTGTCACGGACAGAGCTTAATTAGAAACAAGAAGTATTAAATATTAGAGTAAATATTTATCAGCCGAATCAAATAGTTTGCAGGATATTCAACCTTTGATTCTTTATGATACATTTAATACCTGACTTGTTTCTTTACAGGGTTTGTATGAAGGTAATACAGTAGTTCATGAATATGAGATATGAGTTATAATTAATATTTAGTATACGGCACATGAATCCTCCACAGAGAGCAGCACGAGAGAAAGGTCCAAAAACAGAACTCTGGGGAGCATGAATGTCTGCAGTTAATTACATGGCATCCTCTTTGGTTATATTTACATACTTCCTGTGTATATATGACCGTAACTTAACCCCCCCCGACAGAGACAGAGAGCTGGAGTGACATTAGAGAAAGTTCAGACTAAACTTAGGGAGCACTTTCCTCTATTTCTGTCCGAGCTGAGCCGAGTTCACCCCAATACAATAACACTTCTCCAATAAAAGACACTATTAGTGTTGAATATTAAAACTCTGTCATGCATTAATCACTGGATAGACTTCAATGTCCTTAAACACAAAAGGGTTTACATTTAAATCTCTCTTCCTCTCAGTAAACAGGAACACAAACACAGAGTGGAGTCAATCTGTGACTAATTCCACAGTCTAACGTTAACCATCACAGTGTAAATAAAGTTTAACGTTAACCATCAGAGTGTAAATAAAGTCTAACATTAACCATCAGAGTGTAAATAAAGTTTAACGTTAACCATCAAAGTGTAAATAAAGTTTAACGTTAACCATCACAGTGTAAATAAAGTTTAACGTTAACCATCACAGTGTAAATAAAGTTTAACGTTAACCATCACAGTGTAAATAAAGTTTAACTGACTCAGTAGAACATGTGTTTCTAGTCTCTGATCATGTTTCATTGTAAACAACCAATCAGTGTTTAAAGCAACAGGAGGAGAGCTAGTAACGTTAGCAGCACCGCTAACGGCTAACCAACAGGAGGAGAGCTAGTAACGTTAGCAGCACTGCTAACGGCTAACCAACAGAGGTTCACTTCAGTTACACTATGATGCCTTCAGGCTCTGCTCAGTGAACATGAGTATTTCATTTGTTTTAATCCATAGAATACAATCTTTTATTTCCTGACCATTGGAATTGTACGTTTCTATGCAAAAACACAATAAATTACTTGAACAAAGTAAAATAATTTAGATCTTTTGATGGTTTAAGACTTCAGAGCAGTTGAAGTGATTTCTTTGGGACGCTGGACCCTTGTAGACCAGCTGCTATAACAAAACAAAACAACCAAAAATGATCTTTATCTGCAAATGCTGTGGATCATCAACGATCGGCAGCATTAGTATCGGCAGCATCTCTAACACTTATCTTTGCTGCCTTTTATATTTTGTACTGATCCGATCCTGAAACCATGACATTTATGATCCGTTGCATCTCTACAAACACCTCGAGCTTCACACACACACACACACACGCACACACATACACACACACACACACACGCACACACACGCATACGCACACACACACGCACACAGTTTGATTAACACCTGTTTTTCTTTCTATAATGAGGAAATGGAGCGACCAGCGTGACTTGGAGGAGGCGCATCATTAATCTCCATCCAGTCGTGTTTCCCTGCAGCGCAGTGAACTACAAGTGGCTGCACACAATGTGCACACGTCTTCAATTATGAGGGGACATTGTGTGCACACGTCTTCACTTATTAGGGGACATAGACGCCTGCTGTCCTCTGCCTGTCCTCCCATTACACTGTACTGGACTCTATCAGACCTCCTGCTGGGAAACAAGGACCTTGTTTCCACCACTATCTGGAAATAATGAGCAGCGATCAGGTGTTGGTGATCACATGGTGGGGGCCAAGAGAAGGATGATGATTCAACTCTCTGACGCTCTTCATCATCGTCATTGAGAGAGAGAGGGGGGGGGGGGGGGGGGGTAAAAACCTCGGAACTGCTTTCTCATTTAGCGAGGCTTTGAAGGGGGACTGCTTGGAAATGGTTTTGGCTTTGATGCAAAGCTCTGTGGATTTATGTCAAATTGGACCTCGGTGGCTCCTCACAGGAGTCCATCTTAGGGGAGGACGAGTTTACACACACACGCACACACACACACACGCACACGCGCACGCACGCACGCACGCACGCACGCACACACACACACCCACCCACCCACGCACGCACGCACGCACGCACGCACGCACGCGCACGCGCACGCACACGCACGCACGCACGCACGCACACACACACACACGCACACACACACGCACACACAGCAGGCTGGGCGGTTTATCTTATCCGATGCTCTAATGAGTGAAATGTGGTTCATTCTCCTCTGAAGCGGCGTTCAGTCTGGAAAAGGCCTCTGAGGAAAGGGGGAGGAGCCGAGGCCGACGCACAGGAGATGAGATACTAAAGCAGGGCTCGCTCAGGTCATACGGCGCTTTAACACACACAAACACACACTAAGACAGCTGTAGCACTATGACGCTACGCCCTAAGGGGGGGGGGCATGCTTCACTACAGAGAGAGACAGAGGGGGGTATGTTGGTTGAAAAAGAGAAGAGGATGAGGAGGAAGAGGGAGCATCCTGTTTGGGTTCAAACAGTCAAGCAGCCAGCTGAAATGCCAGAAGCCCGAGAGCCAAATGACAGAAGAGTCTCTTTCTTTCATTGAGTTAAATTCAGCTTCATGTGCATGATGTGTATATTTTATTTATGAAGCCCAAAACCAAACGCATTCTGTGTGTTCCGTACTATTTAGTACGCCAGAAAAAAAGGTTTGGCATCAATGCAGTCAGGCAAAAAATACCAGGACGTTCTACTGCATCCGGTCGCATTCTGCAGTATGTGCTCTTCTGACCCACAATCCTTTGCACGGCACATAAATAAGCAAGAGGGTCAAAGTTTACGGTGCACACGAAGTAGCTACCTGAGTGAACACATACTGCAGTACGTACTGAAAGTAAGAAGAGGTACGAGAACGCAGCCGTTACTTCAAGAACTACAATTTGCACTCAATTTACAGACATAAATGTAGGAAGCAGCTTTTATCCAAAGCACTGGATAACACCAGGTGTCGACCTCTGGTGCTGAAAGATGAAGCCAAAGCAGTGGTGCTGACAAACTGAAGTTCACGACGAGAGTAATAATGACGGGAGCAGAAGAGGAAGTCAGGTGGTTAAAATGGGTCATAAAGTGAATCCTCGTTTTTCATGCGTTTTCCTACTGAACTCCAGCAACTCGCGTCAATTTCTGCTCGTTACATGAATACAGTCTTTCAAAATAAACTTCAGTCTTTACAGGAAAGAACTTAGTTAGGTTCAGGTAACAAAAAGACTTAAGTTAGGTTTAGAAAAAGATCGTGGTTTGAATTAAAATTCCTCAGGAAGAGGCGTAACTTAAGTACGCAAGTTACGTTACGAATAAATCAACGATGACTTCTCGTCTCCGGGTGTTAGATTAGATATTGTCTTTACACTTCCTGGTTCATGATTACGTGAATTACATACAAATTGAATTTGATATTGCTACGAACTCTGTATGAGAACAACCTGAGTTGCACAACGAACTAAACTAATGTACGTTACTCAACCTATGCACTAATTTTAACACAAAACACGATCTTTTCCTAATCTTCACCAAGTAGTTTTGTTTCAATTCACCAAGTTGACCACATGCCTAAATTTAAATGGACATTTAACTTGCTGATACATGAAAGCATGTTGAATTCACCAGATCATTCAGGAGAGTTTAGTAAGCTCTCCTCTTGGAGGGAAACGTTGAGAAAATGGGAAAATCCAGCATTCACCTCATGATTGAGTTTTTATGTCCTCGGCTGCGGTCAAGATGTCGAGGAATGGAAAGATGAAGGACTTTTGAATTCCTCACTCCCCGCCTTCATAGCTCTTTTTCCCTCATTGCTACGCCTATAGAGAATATATGAACACATCAGCCCGACCCATCCGAGGAGACAGCGGTGATACGGAGCGGTGAGTCACTGTGTTCGAGGCTATCTATCATTCTCAGTCCGACCTGACATCAGCTGTCAGAATGAACAGTGATTGGACGGATCAGCCGGAGGAGCCTTGACTTCTGAGTGACTCAGCAGGAAGTAATGCCCATAACAGTCGAGGCGTTTTGAGAAATATGCAATCAGACTCAGAGATAACAGCTTCAACCACAAACTGCATGTAAGAAGTGGACGTATTCATCGCGACGTCACTCATTGGTTTGTGGACTGATGTTCTGAAGCCTGGAGTTGGTGATTTCGCCGTCGTAATCTTGGAATACGGCCGTCGACATGTTGGATTTTCTTTGCAACCAGTGAACAGGAAGTGACCATATATGGACTGAGGCGGAGTGACGTAGAGACGCCGTATATGTCTCTGGTAGAGACAGCTTTAACACATGAAGCATCGGCTTCACTCGGCAGAACCAGACGTTACCGCCTGTATTCAAAGCTTTAGCAGCAAGGAGAGACGGTTAGCAGCAACAGGAGAAAAACCCTCTCTTATGAGTCCACATTTATTTTAATAACAGTAAGAACATCTTGAATAAAATCTTATTTTCGTGGAGAGTGTGGAGTCAGAACAGGAGTTCTGGCTGCTGCCCACAATCAATGATACCAACAGCTACTGTAGCTAGCTGTGCTAAGTAAAGAAAGTACATTATTACTTATCGAGTTCCTGCTACGGCTGCTGCTGAGTTCACAACAGTTGAACTTTATCTGCAAGCAGAGCGACACACCAGCCGGTTCGGAGTCCTCGCAGGATCTAAAAACAGGGTCTGCCACTCGAAAGAGTCTTTCATCAGCTGAGTCCTTCATCATCCTGCTTGATGATGAAAGGCCAAAACTAGCACTGGCTGTCTTATCCCGAAAATAGCACCGCTCCATTTAGCCCCCCTCTCCTCAGAACAACTATGTCATCGAGAATGAGCTTCGATGCCAATTTGCGACGCTGCCGTGTCCTGCTAATGGGAAACCACGTGTCCCGAAAAGAAACTGAGACAAAGGTCAGATAACAGACTGCAGAGTTGATGAGAAATGTTGGAGCTCAGGCTGAAGTCGGGTTTGAAACAAACACAGGGATTAACAGGAGGGCTGAAAGACAGCTGATGCAGACCAACTTCATGCAGAGTAGTGGTCTAACGGAGGGTCGATCCGTGATCCTTACGGATCCCCTCTGGCGGTTTGGCACGGATATAAAACGTGGATTAATAACACAGTTTAACCATCACAGTGTGAAATTGAAAAAGGTTTTACTGACGAATGTTGTTGACCGATATTCAGCAAAAGAAATGCCATCAGGACATTGGCATTTATGCTTTCTATTCACAAACCAACAGGAGAGCTAGAAACGTTAGCATCACCGTTAACGGCTAAACAACGGAGGTTCACTTCAGTTACACTATGATGCCTTCAGGCTCTGCTCAGTGAACACAAGTATTGCATTTGTTTTAATACTGGCTGAAGGTTCATTATAACGTTATCATGATGCGTTCACATGTCATCTGTAAAATGTAGTTTTTGGTGACAAACTTGAATAAACACTTGGAGGTTGCCGCCTGCCGTCACTTGATGCCAAAGTCAGATGCTATTGGCGCAGTGGGGGTCCCGACAAAGAGGTAAAGAGACAACAAGAAATAACAAATAACTTCATTTGGTTTGGCTCCAAAAGAGACAAAGGGTCAAACCTGGTCATCACGAAACATACCAACTGTTCTTCCTCAGATGTCTATTATTAAAACCACAGCAACAATCTATTTTCTTTCCGGCTCTGCAGCAGTGAGATTGTTATCATCCATGAAAAGAGCTCCGACCACGAAGGCTGCATCAGCCGTCAAAGAGAGATGATCCGAACAGGTCACGCGCTGAAATAACAGTGTTTCATCACACAGCTCAGTCCAGTCCACAGTGAGTCATCGCAGGCATCAAACTCCAAACACCCAAATGGGAATGTCAGGGAGCTGGAACAAAAAAAACATCCACTGTCCAACATCCAATTATTGAGAATGAACGGCCATTTATATAGAAGCAAAATAATCTATGACTAAACTCTGTTTACTGCTTTAATGGATACTGCTTCTAAAAACATAGACCGTATGGAAGAAGTGGACGTAGTCATCATGAAGCCACTCATTGGTTTGTATGAAAGCAGCTCGACTGGTGATTTCCAAGCGTTTTTAGACCAGTGAGCAACCTCCGGTTCTTTAAAGTGAAGTCAAAGCTTCATGTGTTAAAGCTGACACAACTACTTAGTTATGTCTAAACCTAACTAAGTAGTTTTTATGTCTAAACCTAACTAAGTAGTTTAGTTGTCTCAACCTAACTAAGTAGTTTTGTTGTCTAAACCTAACTAAGTAGTTTTGTTCTCTCAACCTAACAAAGTAGTTTTTGTTGTCTAAACCTAACTAAGTAGTTTTTGTTCTCTCAACCTAACTAAGTAGTTTTTGTTCTCTCATCCTAACTAAGTAGTTTTTGTTCTCTCAACCTAACTAAGTAGTTTTATTGTCGAAACCTAACTAAGTAGTTTTTGTTGTCTAAACCTAACTAAGTAGTTTTTGTTCTCTCATCCTAACTAAGTAGTTTTTGTTCTCTCAACCTAACTAAGTAGTTTTATTGTCGAAACCTAACTAGGTCTCCATCGACAACAGACTGAACTGGCAGACCAACATCAACGCTGTGTACAGGAAGGGGAGGAGTCGACTCTTCTTCTTGAGGAAACTTGGATCCTTCAACGTGTGCAGCAGGATGCTGGAGATGTTCTACAGTCTGTTGTGGTCAGTGCACTGTACTCCTGTAGTCTGCTGGGGGAGCAGCATTGGAGCCGGAGACACCAACAGACTGAACAAACTGGTTAAGAAGGCCGGCTCCATCATTGGCTGCAAACAAGACTATCTGGAAGAGGTGGTGGAGAGGAAGACACTGAATAAACTATCATCCATACTGGACAAAACTCAAATGCATTTTCCAGCTAACACTGACCCTATTCTCACGCAAAGAACAGAGAATGATTGATCACAAATGCATCGTGTAATAATGATGATAACAGTATTTCCAACAACAATTACTGTGTTCGCTGTTAACTCCGTCCAGGTTTGAGTCTGACTTGGCTCGTATTCAGCGCGCTGACATCCAACACTGGAGCAACATCAATGTTTAATTTGAGTGATGATCTCCTGTAAGAGAATAATCTCTCGGGGGGGCTGAGGCCTGCAAAGATCTCTGAACACTGAGCGAGGCCTCGCTGGCAGAGACGAGAGCCGAATCCCCTCAGGACAACGGACAGGATACATCATCACCTCCTGATCTTTGATGGATCCGGGGGAGTCAGCTGAGAGATGAAGCGCTGCCATTTAGTGTATGTGGTGAGAGAACCGTCCCTCGACCTGCCACATGGTCTAAGGATGGATTCCCTTTGTTTCTCTGCATGCCATTCAGAAAGACTGCAAGGTCCTGAACTTGGTGCTTCAATGCACCGGCTGAGAGACAGCGAGAGGTGTCCGGGTTTCTGTGAACTAGAGATCGTCTCATCAGAGCTGAACCTCTCGCTTCGTGTGCAGCACCGACTCCAGTCATTAAAGCACAAAATGTGTCACTCTCTCAGACATTGACTGTACGTTTCACCCCTGTGAGGGGGCGTCGGCACGATCACAGATCGACAGCGGCCCGTTACCACGACTCTGAAATGAGGATGAGTCAGCAGTTCTTGTTGTTGTGGTCCTCAAGCAGATCTACAGCATGTGATGTTTCTGAGCAACATACAGAAGCATAACAAGAGAGAAGGCTGCATGTGACACCAGCAGACCTGAACGCACCACAAACAGCAGTGAGCCATGCTGAAGCCGCACAATGCGCGCGCTAACTCAGCTGGACTTCAGCTGCAGCTGAACAGCGGCCGATAGAAGGGAGATGAAAGATGTCTTGAGAGTTTGGAGCCTGTTGACAGTAATGTGTATTTGCTTGAGCTCTTGGCGTTCTCCTCTGTGCAGCTGCACTGTCTCCACATATTCACAGGGCGACATTGAAGATGAAGTTGTAATGGCTGAAGCAGAGAGTGCATTTAAAACAAAGTGAAGCGCATAAACCGCTCTGCTGCACAACGCTGCTGCTGGAACATCTGCGTCTGACGTGAAGGATTCCTTCAGACATTTATCAGAAAGAGACGGGCCAACGGGAAGGAAACAGCAGCGAAGGAAACCTGCTGAGGAGTTCAGGTAGGATGGATGTTAACGGTTCCTATCATATCTTGTGTTTTCCTCAAAAGTCCAGCAACACAGAATACAGTTACACGAATACAGTCCTTTCAAAATAAACGTCTTTCTTCACAGGAAACAGCTCGGTTACGTTATGGAAACTAAACGTCTTGGTGGTTCAGGAGATCGTTGGGTTGAAATAACCACGAAGATTTCATGACAGATGAAGACAAATATGATTTTCTTGTCTTTCTCCATTCTTAGTTGTGTATTAAAGGATTATGAAGTAATAACCTGAAAGGGGAAGATGAAAACTTGCCAGCTGTTTTTTTTTCATCTCTTCTTTAAAAAAACAACATAAATAAGATTATATTTTTTCCCAATTTGCATTTTCTTTTGTTTATTTCGTTAAAGTTACACTTTTTAACTTCAACATATTTTTGCTTGACTTCTATATGAATCAACCTTTCACTGCAGGTCAGGCCCGTGACTCACGTGGAGTTAGTGACGGTTCACATTCCGGATGCGAGTCAGAAAAAGAAGCAGATGTTTCAGTCCAGCAAGGTGATCTAATGTTTCTTCTTCTTCACAGACGAGGACCTGAGCTCCGGGTCGGCAGGTCACCCGTGAGTGACAGCGAACACGGAGACGCTCAAACCCACGACACAAACAAACACTGAAGCAATGAAACGTGACGACGACAACACGCTGACTCAGCAGCTGCTGGTGTTGTCTGAAGGACATTCCCACTCAGAGGACCCAGAGACGGACGAGCAGCAGGAGGCTCCTTCAGGGACACGCACGGGCGTGGGACGGACACCACGGCAACGCCTGATTGACAGCGGCCTCTGACCCCGCCCCCATACGAGGACATTTATTCTAACAGGAAATACAGAGATTTAAAAAACACACACATTGTAACATGACTGCAGTAATCATTTATTTATTTGTTGATCATAATTAGTCTACTATTTTAATAAACTAGTTTAATCTAAAAGTCAGTCTGTCGTACTTTTGGTAGTTTGTTGACTACTTGAACCCTGAGGGGTGAATCCACAGAGAATGGATGGCAGGAAGAAGGAAACAACAATCTGTAACGAGGTGATCAATTCCAATAAATCTTATTTTGAGATTTCTTTGAGAGTATTTGAGTCTTTTCTTTTTGAGTTTACTAAAAGCTCCATCAACAGAAGCACTGAGCACATTGACTTGATTGATTATTTAACTGATTTCTCATGACACAGCTGTTGATAAAATACTTTTAAAATGATATCATCCAACTTTCCAAATGTCCTATATATATATATATATATATATATATATATATATATATATATATATATATATATATATATATATATGCAGATGAACTAATGAGGAGAAACTTGAACGGCAACAAGAGGAAGAAAGCAGAGAACAGGAAGTTTCTCCAGCTCTCAGGTGGCGTTATTAAAACGCTCCTCCGTCGTCTCAGAAGCAACATGACTGAGAGTCACTTCAGCAGCAATCTGGAAAGTAATCGAAGCCAATTTGTTACCTAAATGACTCGCGTCCCATCGGAGGAGTGCTGGTCTGAAATCAGTGGAGTGATTCGTCATGCTGACAGGAACAAAGCTGAGGCAGCGCTGTGAGCGCCGGCACTCGGGCAGCAACGAAAGAAGAAATTACAAAATGCTTCTGACCTGCATGACAACAGAGAACGGCCGCTGAAAAAAGTTTTGATAGTCGTTAAAGAGCAGGAAGTGAATCGGCGGCGGTGAGACGTGTCCAAGAGGACTGTCGCCATCGGCACGATGAACCCAGAGCAGTGAGAGAGGTTCATGTTCGTGTTCAGGCTTAAACAGGAATACAACATGCTAACAACAGGCTAACAACAGGCTAACAACATGTTAACAACAGGCTAACAACAGGCTAACAACATGTTAACAACAGGCTAACAACAGGCTAACAACATGTTAACAACAGGCTAACAACAGGCTAACAACATGTTAACAACAGGCTAACAACAGGCTAACAACATGTTAACAACAGGCTAACAACAGGCTAACAACATGTTAACAACAGGCTAACAACAGGCTAACAACAGGCTAACAACAGGCTAACAACATGTTAACAACAGGCTAACAACAGGCTAACAACAGGCTAGCAACATGTTAACAACAGGCTAACAACAGGCTAACAACAGGCTAACAACAGGCTAACAACAGGCTAACACAATGTTAACAACAGGCTAACAACATGTTAACAACAGGCTAACAACAGGCTAACAACATGTTAACAACAGGCTAACAACATACTAACAACATGTTAACAACAGGCTAACAACAGGCTAACAATATGTTAACAACAGGCTAACAACAGGCTAACAACATGTTAACAACAGGCTAACAACAGGCTAACAACAGGCTAACAACATGTTAACAACAGGCTAACAACAGGCTAACAACAGGCTAACAACATGTTAACAACAGGCTAACAACAGGCTAACAACATGTTAACAACAGGCTAACAACAGACTAACCACATGCTAACAACAGGCTGATGTTTTGCAGACTTCAACTCGACACCAAAGATTTCTTCGGATGTATTTCAATCAGGAGAGACTTGATTCGAATTTAACAATGATTTATTATGCAAGTATAAAATATGAATAGTGCAAAGTGTTTGGCAGTTGGACTCCACACTGAAGTCCTATCGCTGAGCGTAGGGATACTGAGGTCCAACAGGCCTAACCCCCCTGGAGTCCAGACACTGGTGGTGGTGAAAGGAG
>CM051690.1:31791594-31841594 GCA_028022725.1 Lycodopsis pacificus | reverse complement strand
TCTCTCTCTCTAACTTAACGAGTTTGACTGTGCTGGTCTGAGACCAGTAACCGAGAATGCAAAGTGCTTTTCTTCTCGTTGTGCCGCTGAGAGACGTTTCAGTGAAGAGGACCGAGTTCAATCAAGGAGGGAGGAGATCATTAATTCAAGGAGACAGATGAGAGGGAAAGTTTTAGAGTCACTCAGGGAAACTTCTTCCTGCTCATCCACTTATTCAGGACCACACACACACACACACACATATACACACACACACACACACATATACACACACATATACACACACACACACACACACACACGTATACACACACACAAGAGGAGGATGAAGAGGAGAAAGAGGAAGAGAAGAAGGACGAGGAGAAAGAGGACAAGGAAGAGGAGGAAGAGAAGAAACAGGAGGAGAAAGAAGAGGACGAGGAAGAAGAGGAAAAGGAGGAAGAGGAGGAGGATCACAATCAACGACTACATTTACATGCAAACAATATTCAGCTTTTTACTTATTCCAAAAAAGAAAATATTCTAAAACCGTTTACATGGCTGATCAACTTAAACATGTTTAAATGTAGCCGTGAATACTGGCTGAACGTACGATATTTAACCGTTAACCGTGAGGGTTAACAGTGAAGTTTAACCGTTAACCGTGACGGTTAACCGTGAAGTTTAACCGTTAACCGTGAAGTTTAACCGTTAACCGTGAGGGTTAACCGTGAAGTTTAACCGTTAACCGTGAGGGTTAACCGTTAACCGTGAGGGTTAACAGTGAAGTTTAACCGTTAACCGTGAGGGTTAACCGTGAAGTTTAACCATTAACCGTGAGGGTTAACCGTTAACCGTGAGGGTTAACTGTGAAGTTTAACCGTTAACCGTGAGGGCTAACCGTTAACCGTGAAGTTTAACCGTTAACCGTGAGGGTTAACCGTGAAGTTTAACCGTTAACCGTGAAGTTTAACCGTTAACCGTGAAGTTTAACCGTTAACCGTGAGGGTTAACCGTTAACCGTGAGGGTTAACAGTGAAGTTTAACCGTTAACCGTGAGGGTTAACCGTGAAGTTTAACCGTTAACCGTGAGGGTTAACCGTTAACCGTGAGGGTTAACTGTGAAGTTTAACCGTTAACCGTGAGGGCTAACCGTTAACCGTGAAGTTTAACCGTTAACCGTGAGGGTTAACCGTGAAGTTTAACCGTTAACCGTGAAGTTTAACTGTTAACCGTGAAGTTTAACCGTTAACCGTGAGGGTTAACCGTGAAGTTTAACCGTTAACCTTGAGGGTTAACCGTGAAGTTTAACCGTTAACCGTGAGGGTTAACCGTTAACCGTGAGGGTTAACCATGAGGGTTAACCGTTAACCATGAGGGTTAACCGTTAACCGTGAAGTTTAACCGTTAACCGTGAGGGTTAACCGTGAAGTTTAACCGTTAACCGTGAGGGTTAACTGTGAAGTTTAACCGTTAACCGTGAGGGTTAACCGTTAACCGTGAGGGTTAACCGTGAAGTTTAACCGTTAACCGTGAGGGTTAACCGTTAACCGTGAGGGTTAACCGTGAAGTTTAACCATTAACCGTGAGGGTTAACAGTGAAGTTTAACCGTTAACCGTGAGGGTTAACCGTTAACTGTGAGGGTTAACCGTGAAGTTTAACCGTTAACCGTGAGGGTTAACAGTGAAGTTTAACCGTTAACCGTGAAGTTTAACCGTTAACCGTGAGGGTTAACCGTTAACCGTGAGGGTTAACTGTGAAGTTTAACCGTGAACCGTGAGGGCTAACCGTTAACCGTGAAGTTTAACCGTTAACCGTGAGAGTTAACCGTGAAGTTTAACCGTTAACCGTGAAGTTTAACTGTTAACCATGAAGTTTAACCGTTAACCGTGAGGGTTAACCGTTAACCGTGAGGGTTAACCGTGAGGGTTAACCGTTAACCGTGAAGTTTAACCGTTAACCTTGAGGGTTAACCGTGAAGTTTAACCGTTAACCGTGAGGGTTAACCGTTAACCGTGAGGGTTAACCGTGAGGGTTAACCGTTAACCGTGAAGTTTAACCGTTAACCGTGAGGGTTAACCGTGACGTTTAACCGTTAACCGTGAGGGCTAACCGTTAACCGTGAAGTTTAACCGTTAACCGTGAGGGTTAACCGTGAAGTTTAACCGTTAACCGTGAAGTTTAACTGTTAACCGTGAAGTTTAACCGTTAACCGTGAGGGTTAACCGTGAAGTTTAACCGTTAACCTTGAGGGTTAACCGTGAAGTTTAACCGTTAACCGTGAGGGTTAACCGTTAACCGTGAGGGTTAACCGTGAGGGTTAACCGTTAACCGTGAAGTTTAACCGTTAACCGTAAGGGTTAACCGTGAAGTTTAACCGTTAACCGTGAAGTTTAACTGTTAACCGTGAAGTTTAACCGTTAACCGTGAGGGTTAACCGTGAAGTTTAACCGTTAACCGTGAGGGTTAACCGTTAACCGTAAGGGTTAACTGTGAAGTTTAACCGTTAACCGTGAGGGTTAACCGTGAAGTTTAACCGTTAACCTTGAGGGTTAACCGTGAAGTTTAACCGTTAACCGTGAGGGTTAACCGTTAACCGTGAGGGTTAACCGTGAGGGTTAACCGTTAACCGTGAAGTTTAACCGTTAACCGTGAGGGTTAACCGTGACGTTTAACCGTTAACCGTGAAGTTTAACTGTTAACCGTGAAGTTTAACCGTTAACCGTGAGGGTTAACCGTGAAGTTTAACCGTTAACCTTGAGGGTTAACCGTGAAGTTTAACCGTTAACCGTGAGGGTTAACCGTTAACCGTGAGGGTTAACCGTTAACCGTGAAGTTTAACCGTTAACCGTGAGGGTTAACCGTGAAGTTTAACCGTTAACCGTGAAGTTTAACTGTTAACCGTGAAGTTTAACCGTTAACCGTGAGGGTTAACCGTTAACCGTAAGGGTTAACTGTGAAGTTTAACCGTTAACCGTGAGGGTTATCCGTGAAGTTTAACCGTTAACCGTGAAGTTTAACCGTTAACCGTGAGGGTTAACCGTGAAGTTTAACCGTTAACCGTGAAGTTTAACCGTTAACCGTGAGGGTTAACCGTGAAGTTTAACCGTTAACCTTGAGGGTTAACCGTGAAGTTTAACCGTGAACCGTGAGGGTTAACCGTTAACCGTGAGGGTTAACCGTGAAGTTTTACCGTTAACGTGAGGGTTAACCGTGAGGGTTAACTGTGAAGTTTAACCGTTAACCGTGAGGGTTAACCGTGAGGGTTAACCGTTAACCGTGAAGTTTAACCGTTAACCGTGAGGGTTAACTGTGAAGTTTAACCGTTAACCGTGAGGGTTAACCGTTAACCGTGAGGGTTAACCGTGAATTTTAACCGTTAACCGTGAGGTTTAACCGTTAACCGTGAGGGTTAACCGTGAAGTTTAACCGTAAACCGTGAGGGTTAACTGTGAAGTTTAACCGTTAACCGTGAGGGTTACCAGTGAAGTTTAACCGTTAACCGTGAGGGTTAACAGTGAAGTTTAACCGTTAACCGTGAAGTTTAACCGTAAACCGTGAGGGTTAACTGTGAAGTTTAACCGTTAACCGTGAGGGTTAACAGTGAAGTTTAACCGTTAACCGTGAGAGTTAACCGTGAAGTTTAACCGTTAACCGTGAGGGTTAACCATTATCCGTGAGGGTTAACCGTGAAGTTTAACCGTTAACCGTGAGGGTTAACAGTGAAGTTTAACCGTTAACCGTGAGGGTTAACCGTGAGGGTTAACCGTTAACCGTGAGGGTTAACAGTGAAGTTTAACCGTTAACCGTGAGGGTTAACCGTGAAGTTTAACCGTTAACCGTGAGGGTTAACCGTGAAGTTTAACCGTTAACCTTGAGGGTTAACCGTGAAGTTTAACTGTTAACCGTGAAGTTTAACCGTTAACCGTGAGGGTTAACTGTGAAGTTTAACCGTTAACCGTGAAGTTTAACCGTGAACCGTGAAGTTTAACCGTTAACCGTGAGGGTTAACTGTGAAGTTTAACCGTTAACCGTGAAGTTTAACCGTGAACCCTGAAGTTTAACCGTTAACCGTGAGGGTTAACAGTGAAGTTTAACCGTTAACCGTGAGGGTTAACCGTGAAGTTTAACCGTTAACCGTGAAGTTTAACTGTTAACTGTGAGGGTTAACTGTGAAGTTTATCCATTAACCGTGAAGTTTAACCGTTAACCGTGAGGGTTAACCGTTAACCGTGAGGGTTAACTGTGAAGTTTAACCGTTAACCGTGAGGGCTAACCATTAACCGTGAAGTTTAACCGTTAACCGTGAGGGTTAACCGTGAAGTTTAACCGTTAACCGTGAAGTTTAACCGTTAACCGTGAGGGTTAACCGTTAACCGTGAGGGTTAACTGTGAAGTTTAACCGTTAACCGTGAGGGTTAACCGTGAAGTTTAACCGTTAACCGTGAGGGTTAACCGTTAACCGTGAGGGTTAACCGTGAAGTTTAACCGTTAACCGTGAGGGTTAACCGTTATCCGTGAGGGTTAACCGTGAAGTTTAACCGTTAACCGTGAGGGTTAACAGTGAAGTTTAACCGTTAACCGTGAGGGTTAACCGTGAAGTTTAACCGTTAACCGTGAGAGTTAACCGTTAACCGTGACGGTTAACTGTGAAGTTTAACCGTTAACCGTGAAGTTTAACCGTTAACCGTGAGGGTTTACCGTTAACCGTGAGGGTTAACTGTGAAGTTTAACCGTTAACCGTGAGGGTTAACCGTTAACCGTGAGGGTTAACCGTTAACCGTGAGGGTTAACTGTGAAGTTTAACCGTTAACCGTGAGGGTTAACCGTGAAGTTTAACCGTTAACCGTGAGGGTTAACCGTTAACCGTGAGGGTTAACCGTTAACCGTGAGGGTTAACCGTGAAGTTTAACCGTTAACCGTGAGGGTTAACCGTTATCCGTGAGGGTTAACCGTGAAGTTTAACCGTTAACCGTGAGGGTTAACAGTGAAGTTTAACCGTGAACCGTGAGGGTTAACCGTGAAGTTTAACCGTTAACCGTGAGGGTTAACCGTGAAGTTTAACCATTAACCGTGAGGTTTAACCGTTAACCGTGAAGTTTAACCGTAAACCGTGAGGGTTAACTGTGAAGTTTAACCGTTAACCGTGAGGGTTAACCGTGAAGTTTAACCGTTAACCGTGAGGGTTAACCATTAACCGTGAGGGTTAACCGTGAAGTTTAACCGTTAACCGTGAGGGTTAACCGTGAAGTTTAACCGTTAACCGTGAGGGTTAACCGTTAACCGTGAGGGTTAACCGTGAAGTTTAACCGTTAACCGTGAGGGTTAACCGTGAAGTTTAACCGTTAACCGTGAGGGTTAACAGTGAAGTTTAACCGTTAACCGTGAGGGTTAACCGTGAAGTTTAACCGTTAACCCTGAAGTTTAACTGTTAACCGTGAGGGTTAACTGTGAAGCTTAACCGTTAACCGTGAGGGTTAACCGTTAACCGTGAGGGTTAACTGTGAAGTTTAACCGTTAACCGTGAGGGTTAACTGTGAAGTTTAACCGTTAACCGTGAGGGTTAACCGTTAACCGTGAGGGTTAACCGTGAAGTTTAACCGTTAACCGTGAGGGTTAACCGTTAACCGTGAGGGTTAACCGTGAAGTTTAACCGTTAACCGTGAGGGTTAACCGTTATCCGTGAGGGTTAACCGTGAAGTTTAACCGTTAACCGTGAAGTTTAACCGTTAACCGTGAGGGTTAACCGTTAACCGTGACGGTTAACCGTGAAGTTTAACCGTTAACCGTGAAGTTTAACCGTAAACCGTGAGGATTAACTGTGAAGTTTAACCGTTAAGCGTGAGGGTTAACCGTGAAGTTTAACCGTTAACCGTGAAGTTTAACCGTTAACCGTGAGGGTTAACCGTTAACCGTGAGGGTTAACCGTGAAGTTTAACCGTTAACCGTGAGGGTTAACCGTTATTCTTGAGGGTTAACCGTGAAGTTTAACCGTTAACCGTGAGGGTTAACCGTGAAGTTTAACCGTTAACCGTGAGGGTTAACCGTTAACCGTGACGGTTAACCGTGAAGTTTAACCGTTAACCGTGAAGTTTAACCGTAAACTGTGAGGGTTAACTGTGAAGTTTAACCGTTAAGCGTGAGGGTTAACCGTGAAGTTTAACCGTTAACCGTGAGGGTTAACTGTGAAGTTTAACCGTTAACCGTGAGGGTTAACCGTGAAGTTTTACCGTTAATGTGATGGTTAACCGTGAGGGTTAACTGTGAAGTTTAACCGTTAACCGTGAGGGTTAACCGTTAACCGTGAAGTTTAACTGTTAACCATGAGGGTTTACTGTGAAGTTTAACCGTTAACCGTGAGGGTTAACCGTTAACCGTGAGGGTTAACCGTGAAGTTTAACCGTTAACCGTGAAGTTTAACCGTAAACCGTGAGGGTTAACTGTGAAGTTTAACCGTTAACCGTGAGGGTTAACCGTGAAGTTTAACCGTGAACAGTGAGGGTTAACCGTTAACCGTGAGGGTTAACCGTGAAGTTTAACCGTTAACCGTGAGGGTTAACAGTGAAGTTTAACCGTTAACCGTGAGGGTTAACCGTGAAGTTTAACCGTTAACCATGAGGGTTAACCGTGAAGTTTAACCGTTGACCGTGAGGGTTAACCGTGAACCATGAGGGTTAACAGTGAAGTTTAACCGTTAACCGTGAGGGTTAACGGTGAAGTTTAACCGTTAACCGTGAAGTTTAACTGTTAACCGTGAGGGTTAACTGTGAAGTTTAACCGTTAACCGTGAGGGTTAACCGTTAACCGTGAGGGTTAACCGTTAACCGTGAGGGTTAACTGTGAAGTTTAACCGTTAACCGTGAGGGTTAACCGTTAACCGTGAGGGTTAACTGTGAAGCTTAACCGTTAACCGTGAAGTTTAACCGTTAACCGTGAGGGTTAACCGTTAACCGTGAGGGTTAACTGTGAAGCTTAACCGTTAACCGTGAGGGTTAACCGTTAACCGTGAGGGTTAACTGTGAAGTTTAACCGTTAACCGTGAGGGTTAACTGTGAAGTTTAACCGTTAACCGTGAGGGTTAACCGTTAACCGTGAGGGTTAACCGTGAAGTTTAACCGTTAACCGTGAGGGTTAACCGTTAACCGTGAGGGTTAACCGTGAAGTTTAACCGTTAACCGTGAGGGATAACCGTTAACCGTGACGGTTAACCGTGAAGTTTAACCGTTAACCGTGAAGTTTAACCGTTAACCGTGAGGGTTAACCGTTAACCGTGAGGGTTAACCGTGAAGTTTAACCGTTAACCGTGAGGGTTAACCGTTATTCTTGAGGGTTAACCGTGAAGTTTAACCGTTAACCGTGAGGGTTAACCGTGAAGTTTAACCGTTAACCGTGAGGGTTAACCGTTAACCGTGACGGTTAACCGTGAAGTTTAACCGTTAACCGTGAAGTTTAACCGTAAACTGTGAGGGTTAACTGTGAAGTTTAACCGTTAAGCGTGAGGGTTAACCGTGAAGTTTAACCGTTAACCGTGAGGGTTAACTGTGAAGTTTAACCGTTAACCGTGAGGGTTAACCGTGAAGTTTTACCGTTAATGTGATGGTTAACCGTGAGGGTTAACTGTGAAGTTTAACCGTTAACCGTGAGGGTTAACCGTTAACCGTGAGGGTTAACCGTGAAGTTTAACCGTTAACCGTGAAGTTTAACCGTAAACCGTGAGGGTTAACTGTGAAGTTTAACCGTTAACCGTGAGGGTTAACCGTGAAGTTTAACCGTGAACAGTGAGGGTTAACCGTTAACCGTGAGGGTTAACCGTGAAGTTTAACCGTTAACCGTGAGGGTTAACAGTGAAGTTTAACCGTTAACCGTGAGGGTTAACCGTGAAGTTTAACCGTTAACCATGAGGGTTAACCGTGAAGTTTAACCGTTGACCGTGAGGGTTAACCGTGAACCATGAGGGTTAACAGTGAAGTTTAACCGTTAACCGTGAGGGTTAACGGTGAAGTTTAACCGTTAACCGTGAAGTTTAACTGTTAACCGTGAGGGTTAACTGTGAAGTTTAACCGTTAACCGTGAGGGTTAACCGTTAACCGTGAGGGTTAACCGTTAACCGTGAGGGTTAACTGTGAAGTTTAACCGTTAACCGTGAGGGTTAACCGTTAACCGTGAGGGTTAACTGTGAAGCTTAACCGTTAACCGTGAAGTTTAACCGTTAACCGTGAGGGTTAACCGTTAACCGTGAGGGTTAACTGTGAAGTTTAACCGTGAGGGTTAACCGTGAAGTTTAACCGTTAACCGTGAGGGTTAACCGTTAACCGTGAGGGTTAACCGTGAAGTTTAACCGTTAACCGTGAGGGTTAACCGTTATCCGTGAGGGTTAACCGTGAAGTTTAACCGTTAACCGTGAGGGTTAACAGTGAAGTTTAACCGTTAACCGTGAGGGTTAACCGTGAAGTTTAACCGTTAACCGTGAGAGTTAACCGTTAACCGTGACGGTTAACCGTGAAGTTTAACCGTTAACCGTGAAGTTTAACCGTAAACCGTGAGGGTTAACTGTGAAGTTTAACCGTTAACCGTGAAGTTTAACCGTTAACCGTGAGGGTTTACCGTTAACCGTGAGGGTTAACTGTGAAGTTTAACCGTTAACCGTGAGGGTTAACCGTTAACCGTGAGGGTTAACCGTTAACCGTGAAGTTTAACCGTTAACCGTGAGGGTTAACCGTGAAGTTTAACCGTTAACCGTGAGGGTTAACCGTTAACCGTGAAGTTTAACTGTTAACCGTGAGGGTTAACCGTTAACCGTGAGGGTTAACTGTGAAGTTTAACCGTTAACCGTGAGGGTTAACCGTGAAGTTTAACCATTAACCGTGAGGGTTAACCGTTAACCGTGAGGGTTAACCGTGAAGTTTAACCGTTAACCGTGAAGTTTAACCGTAAACCATGAGGGTTAACCGTGAAGTTTAACCGTTAACCGTGAGGGTTAACCGTGAACCATGAGGGTTAACAGTGAAGTTTAACCGTTAACCGTGAGGGTTAACGGTGAAGTTTAACCGTTAACCGTGAAGTTTAACTGTTAACCGTGAGGGTTAACTGTGAAGTTTAACCGTTAACCGTGAGGGTTAACCGTTAACCGTGAGGGTTAACCGTTAACCGTGAGGGTTAACTGTGAAGTTTAACCGTTAACCGTGAGGGTTAACCGTTAACCGTGAGGGTTAACTGTGAAGCTTAACCGTTAACCGTGAAGTTTAACCGTTAACCGTGAGGGTTAACCGTTAACCGTGAGGGTTAACTGTGAAGTTTAACCGTTAACCGTGAGGGTTAACCGTGAAGTTTAACCGTTAACCGTGAGGGTTAACCGTTAACCGTGAGGGTTAACCGTGAAGTTTAACCGTTAACCGTGAGGGTTAACCGTTATCCGTGAGGGTTAACCGTGAAGTTTAACCGTTAACCGTGAGGGTTAACAGTGAAGTTTAACCGTTAACCGTGAGGGTTAACCGTGAAGTTTAACCGTTAACCGTGAGAGTTAACCGTTAACCGTGACGGTTAACCGTGAAGTTTAACCGTTAACCGTGAAGTTTAACCGTAAACCGTGAGGGTTAACTGTGAAGTTTAACCGTTAACCGTGAAGTTTAACCGTTAACCGTGAGGGTTTACCGTTAACCGTGAGGGTTAACTGTGAAGTTTAACCGTTAACCGTGAGGGTTAACCGTTAACCGTGAAGTTTAACCGTTAACCGTGAGGGTTAACCGTTAACCGTGAGGGTTAACTGTGAAGTTTAACCGTTAACCGTGAGGGTTAACCGTGAAGTTTAACCGTTAACCGTGAGGGTTAACCGTTATCCGTGAGCGTTAACCGTGAAGTTCAACCGTTAACCGTGAGGGTTAACAGTGAAGTTTAACCGTTAACCGTGAGGGTTAACCGTGAAGTTTAACCGTTAACCGTGAGGGTTAACCGTGAAGTTTAACCGTTAACCGTGAGGTTTAACCGTTAACCGTGAAGTTTAACCGTAAACCGTGAGGGTTAACTGTGAAGTTTAACCGTTAACCGTGAGGGTTAACCGTGAAGTTTAACCGTTAACCGTGAGGGTTAACCGTTAACCGTGAGGGTTAACCGTGAAGTTTAACCGTTAACCGTGAGGGTTAACAGTGAAGTTTAACCGTTAACCGTGAGGGTTAACCGTGAAGTTTAACCGTTAACCGTGAAGTTTAACCGTTAACCGTGAGGGTTAACCGTTATCCGTGAGGGTTAACCGTGAAGTTTAACCGTTAACCGTGAGGGTTAACCGTGAAGTTTAACCGTTAACCGTGAAGGTTAACTGTGAAGTTTAACCGTTAACCGTGAGGGTTAACCGTGAAGTTTAACCGTTAACCGTGTGGGTTAATAATCGGCAAAGCAAGTCATCAGGCATCTTTAAATGTTTGCTGTTTCTTTTCTTTGGAGCTGATCCGATGTGTGGCTCTGATCCGATCCGAACATCGACGTTCATGATCTGTTCTCTGCTGAAGTCCATCAGTGAAGCTCCAACAACGTGTGTTTAAAGAGAGCTGACTGGAGGAACGCCTCTCGGTCAGGTTCCTTCAGTCAGCCTCTGATCCCCTCAGTGACTGTGGTATCAATACATGCAGCTCACACACACACACACACTCACACACTCACACACACTCACGCACAGGAAGTGACCGCAACGTGACTCCAGCCGCCCTACTTTCTGCTCCTGGAGAGAGAGAGAGAGAGAAGCGAGACAGAGCGAGAGAGAGAGAGAGAGAGAGAGAGAGAGGGAGAGAGAGAGAGAGAGTAGAGAGAGAGAGAGAGAGAGGCTAATTGTCTAGAGAGGAGCTGAAGGAGCAAAACTGAATGAACTCTAATTAGGACACGATTAAAGTGAACTCTCACAGCTGTAAAAATCCATTAACCTCTAATCGTACAGTTCAGCGGTTGTGTGTGTGTGTGTTAGAGAAAGGTGGATGTATACGTGTGAAGGGAAAATGAGGCCATGTGGTGTGAAGAGAAACATGATGATGCAGATCGAACACTCGGAGGGGAAATAGGAGCAACTTTAAACTGTGGCACGCAATCCAATGAAATATGTGTGTGTGTGTGTAATATATATACACACACACACACATATGTATGTATATATACATTTATATATATATATATTTTTTTAAATATAAATATCGTGTACGCTGCATATGGTCGCGGCTGCTCGATGGCCATCAGAGCCGGACGGGGAGGGTGAGCTGGAGCGGGACGATTGGAAAATCAGAGTTGGCAGGAAAACGTAAAAGGAGAAAAGTTTATTTCCGTGTCAATCAAAAGAACATCAGCAGAGTCTGAGGAGCTCCTGAGCTCCACCCTGAGCCGTAGATTTGCATTTCTTCCCTTTTTTAAAGACTTAAATAAAAAACATGACCAATGCTTTTTTTTATCGTCTTACATCTATTTAGAGAGTATTTCTCTCTCTGTGCTTATTTTGTGTAAGATATCGTGAAAGCACAGACTCAGCACTGCGTTCGTGCTCAGTAAGCAGCCGACCACGAGAGGCTGTCACGCACGAGGCCCGAGTACCATTGGCTCGTTAAACGGTCGATTAAACGTGTCAACACGGAGCACTCTGTCTGCTGCTGATTGGATCGTTGTGACTGCTCTGGTTTGACTAGTGAGTAAAACGCTCTGTAATCTCCTCCATCATCAGTGGACGCTCTAGTGCGGACGCTCTGCAGTGCGGACGCTCTAGTGCGGATGGTCCACAGTGCGGACGCTCTGCAGTGTGGACGCTCTAGTGCGGACGGTCCACAGTGCGGACGCTCTGCAGTGCGGATGCTCTAGTGCGGACGCTCTTCAGTGCGGACGCTCTAGTGCGGACGGTCCACAGTGCGGACGCTCTGCAGTGCGGACGCTCTAGTGCGGACGGTCCACAGTGCGGACGCTCTGCAGTGCGGATGCTCTAGTGCGGACGCTCTTCAGTGCGGACGCTCTAGTGCGGATGGTCCACAGTGCGGACGCTCTGTCCCCTCAGCTCATTGGCTGTAGCACCTGTTCATGTAGCCTCAGTGACTCGAGCCAACAGGAACACAGCAGAGCTGTCATCACTGCAGACTGAATTCAACACTAAATTAGAAAGAAAAAAACTTTCACCAAATGTGCTGTGCAAGCAGAATCTGCAGCTGAACTTGAACTTCGAGGAGCGAAAAGAAGTAAGAGCTGAAAGTAGTAAGTGTTGGTGTCAGACACATCACCGCCTCCTCGGCACCAGTTTCTCTGAAAATGTCTGAAAAAAGGAGCAAAATGTTGAAACTTTTTTAGCTTGCAGAGCGTTTTACACATTAAAGGGTCAGTTCACGATCCCGTATCTGCTCCAGACATTTCTGAAGCAGGTCGCCAACCCAATCTGTTCTTAATATTGTTTTTAAATATATATACTACAAGCCTTTTTGTAAATTGATGTCAGCGACTGGATGAAGTGAAATAGCTGGACAGTGTTCACAAACATCTGCTACACAAGGTAAAATAATATCATGCAGTGCGGACGCTCCTTTTTTCAGACATTTTTAGAGAAACTGGTGCCGAGGAGGCGGTGATGTGTCTGACACCAACACTTACTACTTTCAGCTCTTACTTCTTCTCGCTCCTCGAAGTTCAAGTTCAGCTGCAGATTGTGCTTGCACAGCACATTTGGTGAAAGTTTTTTTCTTTCTAATTTAGTGTTGAATTCAGTCTGCAGTGACGACAGCTCTGCTGTGTTCCTGTTGGCTCGAGTCACTGAGGCTACATGAACAGGTGCTACAGCCAATGAGCTGAGGGGACAGAGCGTGTAATGGAGATGAAATGTGTACAGAAGAGGCGTTCAATATAACTGTCTATGACACAGAGAGAGTAAACAGTAATCCACAGCAATAAATGGGTCCTGGATCAGGACTGGACCAAAAGGTTTCGATGGACTAAAATCACCATTCTGTCGAAGTGAAAGCTGAGTAAGAAAACGCACAAAAACAAACAAATGTCTTCCTGCATTTGTGTGAGTGGATTCTCTGATTGAAAAGAAATAAAAGAAATAACGCTCCAGATTTAAGAGTTTATAACTTCCCAAAAAATGGCCCCAAGAAAATGTTATCAGGAGGCAAGAAAAGTGAATTTCTTTCTCATCACAAACTTCCCACCAACACACGAGGAAACGAGGCCGTGATGCAGTTATGGTCTCAATGTGAATTGAAATGTATCACCTCATCGTGTTTTATTATGGTTAAATATAGAGGCAGAGGGCTGCAGGTTGTGTGTGTGTGTGTGTGTGTGTGTGTGTGTGTGTGTGTGTGTGTGTGTGTGTGTGTGTGTGTGTGGTCTCCCAGGTTTTTCCTCTGCATCCATCACCGTGGCAGCGCCGGACAAACCAATCTCCTCCCTGTCTCTTCTCGTTCCATCACACTCGTCCTTCTTTCATGAAGACACACGGAGGACGGATCATCTCGCAGCCAGATGGACTCACTGAGGTTCACCGTCCGTGTTCCCATGTGACCTGAAGCTTCTGTGTATGTGTGTGTGTGTGTGTGTGTGTGTGTGTGTGTGTGTGTGTGTGTGTGTGTGTGTGTGTGCGTGCTTCAGTATTTCCTCAGGGTGTTGAGAGGAAGCTCTGCTGAATGTGATGGTATTAGCTGGATTGATTCTCTTTGAAATGCTTTTTTTTTTTACAACCGCACTAATAGGTTTTCGCTTTTTTACCGTTTTAGACCTTTGGTGTCGAGTATCACCACTAAGCTCCAGGAGATACAAATCATATCCATTCATGATCCAACAGGACTGTTAGGCCTGTCTGTCTACATGTATACTGGTATGTTCCTCTACATTTTAATGTTAAACCGTCCACACAACCTTCGTTGAGCAGAACATCTCCGTCCACACTAAAACCTCCGACCAGCAGGTGGCGATAAAGGCTCCATCAACGGTAACTCGACTACCAGAGAACCGGATTGTGGGCATGCTGAGTGAGCTTCATTTCCTTTCGTGGTGTAAACAAATAGTAAACAATAATAAAACAAAAGCTATTTATTGATTCATATATTTTGTACACATTGTTTACATTTTGGTGCGATGGCGAAAACGAAAGTCGTGTCATATGTGGACGGACGGACGGAGCTGCTGCTCCGTTGATTGTAGAAGTTATTTATTGAGAACAGAAGCGCTGCTGTGAATAAATGTATCAGTGCTTGATTTCAAACGGTGGTCTTGAGGGAGACCCATGAAAACGCCTCCGATCCTCCGTGGAGCGGTGCAGCGCTGTTACCTGCTGCTGCCCGTGAGTCCGTCTGCATCTGGGCGGCAACGTTAAATCCGTGAGATCGAGCGGTGCCAGCAACTCATTACGCAGAGCAACAGTGAACCGGCACCAACTGGAGAGAGTTCATCAGAAGAGCGAAAGCTCGTGAGGGCGAGAGGTCACAACGTAGAGAAAAATCTTCTTTCAAAAATATCTCCATGCTGATCAATGGAAATGTGACCATTTGTTGATATCCTCTCCTAAAGGTTCAGCTTCCTGTGGATGGTTTCACATCTGGCATCAGTTAGACTGTGGCGGCCTGACACAGTTTCAACAATGAACCCAAAATTTATGTTTTACACTTTGCAGCAGGAACAGTGACCTCAGAGACGGCTGCTGCAAAGGAATGCGGTTTCCTGCTGGATTTAATAAGAGTTGTGAAAGAAGAGATAGAAACACCCGATGTCCTCACTGTGACGTATGCATGACTTCATGTTAGACATTACATTACATTACGTTACATTACATTACATTACATTTCATTACATTACGTTACATTACATTACATTATGTTACATTACGTTATGTTACATTACATTACATTACATTATGTTACATTACATTACATTACATTATGTTACATTACGTTACATTACATTTCATTACATTTCATTACATTATGTGACATTACATTACATTACATTACATTTCATTACATTACATTACATTACATTACATTTCATTACGTTACATTACATTACATTACATTATGTTACATTACGTTATGTTACATTACATTACATTACATTATGTTACATTACATTACATTATGTTACATTACGTTACATTACATTTCATTACATTTCATTACATTACGTTACATTACATTACATTATGTTACATTACGTTACATTACATTACATTACGTTACATTACATTACGTTACATTACATTACATTACGTTACATTACATTACATTACGTTTCATTACATTACATTACGTTACATTACATTACATTATGTTACATTACGTTATGTTACATTACATTACATTATGTTACATTACATTACATTACATTACATTTCATTACATTATGTTACATTACATTACACTACATTACATTACATTACATTACATTACATTACGTTACATTACATTACATTTCATTACGTTACATTACATTATGTTACATTACATTACATTATGTTACATTACGTTACATTACATTACATTTCATTACATTATGTTACATTACATTACACTACATTACATTACATTACATTACATTACATTACATTACGTTACATTATGTTACATTACGTTACATTACATTACATTACATTACATTACATTACATTACATTACGTTACATTACATTACATTTCATTACATTACATTACATTACATTACGTTACATTTCATTACATTACATTACATTACATTACGTTACATTTCATTACATTACATTACATTACATTACACTACATTACATTACGTTACATTACATTACATTACATTACATTACGTTAGATTACATTACATTTCATTACACTACATTACATTACACTACATTACGTTACATTACATTACATTATGTTACATTACGTTACATTACATTACATTACATTACATTACATTACACGACATTACATTACATTACGTTAGATTAAATTACATTTCATTACATTACATTTCATTACACTACATTACATTACACTACATTACATTACGTTACATTACGTTACATTACATTTCATTACATTACATTTCATTATATTACATTACATTACACTACATTACATTTCATTACATTACATTACATTACATTATGTTACATTACATTACACTACATTATGTTACATTACATTACACTACATTACATTACATTTCATTACATTACACTACATTATGTTACATTACATTACACTACATTACATTACGTTACATTACGTTACGTTACGTTACGTTACATTACGTTACATTACATTTCATTACATTACATTTCATTATATTACATTACATTACACTACATTACATTTCATTACATTACATTACATTACATTATGTTACATTACATTACACTACATTATGTTACATTACATTACACTACATTACATTACATTTCATTACATTACATTACATTATGTTACATTACATTACACTACATTACATTACATTTCATTACATTACATTACATTACATTACATTATGTTACATTACATTACACTACATTATGTTACATTACATTACACTACATTACATTACATTACGTTACATTACATTACATTACATTTCATTACATTACACTACATTACACTATATTACATTACGTTACATTACATTACATTACATTACATTACATTACATTTCATTACGTTACATTACATTACACTACATTACATTACATTACATTACATTTCGTGACGTTACACTACATTACATTACACTACATTTCATGACATTACATTACAGTCGTTCAGCAGACGCTTTCATCCAAAGCGACTTACAATTCAGATTCTATCCGAGCAGCTACAGGAGCAGCTTTTAAGCAAAGGGAGTCTGTTCTGTTCTCCTAAAATATAGCAAAATATCCCAATACAATAAATGGTAACGCCATGTCTCGTCAGATTCGTCCCTACATGTTTACACTGTGAATGATTTCTACATTTTAATTTTGTTTTTTCTTCCCTTCAGCCACTGCAGGAACAACATGACACTCTTCATTCTAAAGGCCTCAGACATGTGGGGAGTCTGATCATAATTCATATGTTCTGTTTATCTTCATGATTCTCATTATAACTGTCAGACATCTCTCTTCTTTTTTTGCTTCAAAGCCGGAGCAGCAGAAGCGTGCGGCGCACAGAGCTGTCTTTGTCCCTCGGGGTATGAAGTGGTGTCATGGCTTCTCCTTTCATCTCCACCAACGCGCCGCTTCTGCCGGACTCGAGTCATTTAGCTCCAGCCGGCTCCGGTGAGTGCCGCGTCTTCTCCGCTCTCTGCGCTGCAGGTTTTGGCTCTAATGGGGCCTCTGTACGGGGGCCTCTGTACGGAGGCCTCTGTACGGAGGCCTCTGTACGGAGGCCTCTGTACGGAGGCCTCTGTACGGAGGCCTCCGCATGTCACACACACACTCACACACACACACACACACACACACTCTCACACACACTCACACACACACACACACACACACTCTCACACACACTCACACACACTCACACACACACACACACACACACACACACACACTCACACACACACACACACACACACACTCCCGTCACGTGTAATTCTGGCCTCTTGCTTTCGATGAATGTTTCTGGCCGGAGAGTAAACAGGATTGTGAGAGCGTGTTAATATTATAATATTATTATAATATTATTACCGACTCGAGCTGCTGGAAGTAACGAAACTACTCAACAGAGTTTAGACGGAAGTCATTAAATCTCATGTTCACTGATGCTCACTAGCACCGACTGTGGATTCATCCGCTCTGAAAGTAGTCCCCAAATAATAAAAAGTGAGCAGCTCTTAAATAAACTTTATTTTTATATTTTCATTCTTTTAAATCACGTCTTGAACCCATTTTTACTGACTGGCTTTGATGTGATATTTTTGCTTTTCTGCTTTATTTTATTTTACGAAATTATTCTTTTGTATTTTTTAAATGAGTTTTATTTTATTGTTATTTTTGTATCAATTGTTGTGTTTCATCTATTGTTCTGTTTTATCATGGTTTAACTATGACTTTAGTTTGTCTTTGCTTCACTGTTGGTTTTTAATCTTTTTATGGGATTTGTTGAGAAACAGAAATATAGAATAAATCAGTCTCATCAAGAGAAACGTGCCGTGACATTGAGAACTTCTATAAAACTATAACATCATTAAAATGACGTCTACATGAGAGGTTTACACATAAATGTCAGGTCTTTATATTATTCTGAAATGAGACGTTCTGCGTATGATGGTACTTTAAGTATATTTTGATCTGATACTTTTGTACTTTTACTTCAGCATTTTTAATGCAGGACTCGTACTTGTACTGTAACAGAGTATTTCTACACAGTGGTATACTAGCTCTGAACACTGATACATAACTGGTATGTGTGAATATATGTTTTTAGTTCAGAAGAAGAAAAGAGAAATAAATGACCCATTTATCGAACATGAGAACGCTCAAAAGTGTGTTTGGAGTTCTCCCGTCTCTTCTTCACAATGTGGAATTTTCCAAAAACTAAAATGAACTGTACAAAAAAAACCATTTTCCTCCTCATGGCCTTCAAAACATATAGAAACATCTTTACCCTGAATCTGATCTTCACTTTTAATAAAGTTAAACATTCACATTCAGTGATACAATAATATTATTGGTATATGTATTATTATTAAAATAAAACCACTGAATAAAACAAATGACAGAACCACGAGAACGCGCCTCGGGCACACGCAGCACTGTGTGACGACATCACGTAAACTGACGTAAGGCTCCGCCCCCCTCGGGGTGAAATCCTAGTTTTCGAGGAGTCCTGAATAAATAAATGCGTCATCTCTATAATCCAGAGTTCAGAGAGTGGAGCGGACATGGTGAGTAAAGAAACGATACTTTATAAAGAAACCATACTTCTATCTCAGTAAAGGAACCGGAAGTCCAGAATAAAGTCCAGAGTAAACACGAGAGAGGACAGAATAAGTGTTTTTAAAAATAGAAACACGAAGGACCAAGTCCAGTCTGTTTGATCCGCTGGTTTAAATGCGACACACTGAGATTATAATAATGATGTTGATTTAATATTTAAATATTCATCTTTGTTTGTTGAAGCGGAGTTAAAGTTCTCTTCACATCCTGTCCGAGGATTGTTCCACACGTTTCCTCTTTGGTGTGTGTGTGTGTGTGTGCACTTGTGTTTATGCACGTGCGTGCCCTTTTCAACTGTACAATACCACGTGACATATCAATAAAGAAAACGCTTAAAAGTTTCATCTGAATTTAAAAAATGAGATTTATACCGCGTAAATGTTATAAATGTACATGATACTACATGATTCTACTACATGATACTAATAACTAACTTTATTTACACTGTGATGGTTAACGTTAAACTTTATTTACACTCTGATGGTTAACGTTAAACTTTATTTACACTCTGATGGTTAACGTTAAACTTTATTTACACTCTGATGGTTAACGTTAAACTTTATTTACACTCTGATGGTTAACGTTAAACTTTATTTACACTCTGATGGTTAACGTTAACTTTATTTACACTCTGATGGTTAACGTTAACTTTATTTACACTCTGATGGTTAACGTTGAACTTTATTTACACTCTGATGGTTAACGTTAACTTTATTTACACTCTGATGGTTAACGTTAAACTTTATTTACACTCTGATGTTAATGTTAACCATCAGAGTGTAAATAAAGTTTAACGTTAACCATCAGAGTGTAAATAAAGTTTAACGTTAAACTTTATTTACACTGTGATGGTTAACGATAAATGTCTGAATAAACCATGTTGATCTGACCTCAGGTGACTTGAGTTTTCTCTGTTTCGCGTCTCAGAGTGAAGATGAATGAGGATGCGTTCGAGGTCCCGGAGAGGACGGAGTACCGCTACCTGGTGCAGGAGGAGGAGGAGGAGGAGGTGCAGTACGTCCATCACAGACACTACATCAGCCCCCTGCTGGTGCTCTCCAGACGCTGCATCGTCCTCCTCTGCCTCGGCGTGCTCGCTCTGCTCTCCCTCGCCGCCTACCTCGGCTACGTCGCCCAAACGCTGCCGCTGGGCGTCACCCAGGTGTCCACGGACTGCGGCGAGTTCAGAGGGAGACACGTGAGTTTGGACTCAAGAGAGACATACTTAAATACAAGATATACACAATAATATTACAGCCATCTATTCAAAATAAGAAGACTTATAGATAAAAGAAGAGAATTATAAATGGCGACCCAGTCTTTTGTCGACCCATCAAAAACAAACTAAATGCTGAATCATTTTTCATTTTTAGTTTAGTTTTCAATCACAGAAAACTCAAATCTCCTCAAACTAAGCTGACCTCACATCCCTCTTCTAACTCAAATTAGTTTTATTCTCTGAAAATTACATTTCTTTGAATCACAAATGTTGTAATCCTCAGTCCTTAACTTTCCTAACAAGACATCAGAACTGTGATCAGCGCCTCGCTCTGCAGAACTTATAATGAAACATTGTCTGAGCTTCGACATTGGAACTCAGCATGAAATCTCTGCTGTAGTTATTAGTTCACAGGAGATTCACGCATCACTGTCACATTTAGTTTTGCTTCTAACTTCCAATTTGTTTTTATTTTCTCATGAGGTCATTTTTTACAGCGTTGACCGTCATTCGTCTCAGTAAAGAGTATTTATACACAAGTTAGTCACAGATTTATTCACTTTGCAGCAGTCGTTTGCAATGACATTAAACATAATCAGTTTTCCTCTGACGTCCCTTTTCAATCCTTTCTTTCTCAGAATAATGGAGCCTACTCCTTTAAGGGCATTCCTTACGCCGCTCCACCGGTCGGTGACCTGCGTTGGGCGCCTCCCGCTGACCCCGTGTGCCGGCCCAGGGTGACGGACGCCGGCCGCTTCCGCAGCATGTGTACTCAGGTGCGTCCGCTGGCCATCGAGGGTAAGGTGATGGGCCAGGAGGACTGCCTCTTCCTCAACGTGTGGACGCCCACGCTGCAGCCCGACGCCAAGCTGCCCGTCGTGGTGTGGATCCATGGGGGATTCCTGCACATGCTCAGTGGAGGAGAGCGGGGCTACTCGCCCACGGAGAAGCTCGCCGCCGACACGGAGATGGTCTACGTCAGCTTCAACTACAGACTCAACGCCTTCGGCTTCCTGGCTCTGGAGATCCTGAGAGAAGGTTCTCCAAAGAACACCTCAGGTCAGTCCGTGAGTTTACATATCGATAACATGTCAGAGTTTACATATAGATAACATGTCAGAGTTTACATATAGATAACATGTCAGAGTTTACATATAGATAACATGTCAGAGTTTACATATAGATAACACGTCAGAGTTTACATATAGATAACACGTCAGAGTTTACATATCGATAACATGTCAGAGTTTACATATAGATAACATGTCAGAGTTTACATATAGATAACATGTCAGAGTTTACATATAGATAACACGTCAGAGTTTACATATAGATAACATGTCAGAGTTTACATATAGATAACATGTCAGAGTTTACATATCGATAACATGTCAGAGTTTACATATCGATAACATGTCAGAATTTACATATCGATAACATGTCAGAGTTTACACATAGATAACATGTCAGAGTTTACATATCGATAACATGTCAGAGTTTACATATAGATAACATGTCAGAGTTTACATATATATAACATGTCAGAGTTTACATATAGATAACATGTCAGAGTTTACATATAGATAACATGTCAGAGTTTACATATAGATAACATGTCAGAGTTTACATATAGATAACATGTCAGAGTTTACATATAGATAACATGTCAGAGTTTACATATCGATAACATGTCAGAGTTTACATATAGATAACATGTCAGAGTTTACATATATATAACATGTCAGAGTTTACATATAGATAACATGTCAGAGTTTACATATAGATAACATGTCAGAGTTTACATATCGATAACATGTCAGAGTTTACATATCGATAACATGTCAGAGTTTACATATATATAACATGTCAGAGTTTCCATATATATAACATGTCAGAGTTTACATATCGATAACATGTCAGAGTTTACATATATATATATATAAGTTTACATATATACAGTATATCTAAGTTTATATATGAACAATACATTTGGGTTTACATATACAGTTACTGTATATATAAGTTTCTATATATAAATAATATATCAAAGTTTCTATATTGTAAATATGTCCAAGTTCACATATGTACAGTTAGTATATATCGGTTTGTATATAAATAATATATCAAAGTTCACATGAATACGGTTTATATCCGTATATATTTAAGTGTATTCAAGGTCACGTATAAATAATTTAATTAGGTTTACATTAAAATAAGTTTTTCCTCAATAAAGTCAGTATGTCGACTGAAACACTCACAGTGAGCCATCAGCACATGACATCAGGGGGGTGAGTGCGAGTGCGTCCTTCCTGGCCTCATTTCTCCGAGTTAAATTTAGTTCAGGGAGCTACAGAGAGCTGCTTTTGTATCTGACGGAAAAAATGTGACGCCGGAAACAAGGTCACATCGTTGTTAATTGATCCCCCCCCCCCCCCCCCCCCCCATCCTGCCTCCTCTACAGGGAACTATGGCTTCATGGACCAGATCGCAGCTCTGAAGTGGGTCCAGAGGAACATCCACGTGTTCGGAGGAGACCCTGAGAAAGTCACCATACTGGGACAGAGCTCTGGTATGAACGGTGTCATTGAGTCCTGCTGAGGATTCATCAACCTTCATTTCACCAATGGGAGTTTCACACATGTCAACACTAACAACACTCATTATCAAATGTTAATTACAATAAATGGATAAAAATGATGCAGAAATAATACAGAATGATACTGATTTGTAAAAAGTCTGAATTCAAGTCTCTACAAGACGACACGCAAATAACTTTTAAATGACTTGTTTCTGAGAGTTTGGTGCTATGCTAAGCTAACATTGTAGCAGCTCCATAAACACTCAAAATAACGCCATCTAAGTGTAAGTACGTCAGCGTGGTTATTGGTTGTACCTTATGGTTTATGGTTCATGAAGGTGGGACGTCGGTGTGGATCATGATGACGTCTCCGCTGGCGAAGGGTCTCTTCCGCGCGGCGGTGGACATGAGCGGCGCGTCCGTCCTCAACGCGTCTCTGGAGCGAGCCGAGTCCGACAACCTGGTGTTCCTGAAGGAGACGGGCTGCAGAGACCGGACCTGCCTCAGACGTCTGTCCACCAGACGGGTCCTCGAGGTAGGAGACGGACGGACCGGTTGTCTCGGCTAACAGGGAGTTTTGAAGTTATTTAACAGCTATAAAAGAAATACAGCACGGTACTTATTCTCTTTTTAATATTTGAGGATTTCCCAAAATATCAGATTCATACCTCATCTTTATGATAAACTGAGAGATTTGGATGGATTATTGTGTCCAAAGCACCTGAATGAAAGTTTCTAATCTTACATTTTAATAAAGAAAGTGGAGACTGAACTTAGTTCAAAGATTTATTTTGTTACTGTGGAACTTAACAAAAAAAAGCTTCCATTCAATTCAATATTTCCACCATAACCTGAAGATGAATTGTGAATCGTGGATTTTATGAAATGAAATAAGAAAGGAGCTGCTACTGAACATTAATATGAGCAGCAGTCATGTTGAAGTTATTACGGTCTTTAAAATGTCACTTCAACTTTGAACGGCATGTTTTATTTTACTGCACTTTGAAATTGTAATAAGTTGACTTCCCTTTAGAATACGTCAGGGAACAGTTTGCTCAAACACTTTAAGTGAGGTGGATCTCTCACTGTGAGTTTCTAAAGCTGAAACTGATTGTGTTTAGTTCATTCATGTCAGAAACTTGAGCATAGTTTACTCCAAATGATGAATTTAGTTGACTATAAAATGTGAGTTCAGACAACTTAAATATCTGCGTTATGTTAAGTCCGTCGCTGTATTGTTTAGTTTTTCTAAACTCGGTTTCTCTCCATTTGTACGTTCTATTCTAATAGTTTAACGAGCAGTACTTTAGTTAATGTAACCCTCTGCTGACCAACATGAGAAGTACAAGACGAGTCGTTTAAAACGTGTCACTGCTCGTGTTTCTCCACAGCCAAATGTCTTCATAATCTAGTCTTCTTCTGGATCTGAAGTTGTATGGTTCTAAACATCACATCATGAGCTCTGTTTTCTCCTCTCAGCACCTTTTACTCCCTAAATATTCCCGTAGGCCGTCCCGTGGCAGGACTACCCCTCCTGGGCTGCAGAAGACTCCTCAGATCTCCCCACCAGAGGGCGCTTCATCGGGCCGGTCGCCGTGGTGGACGGTTACGTCCTGGAAGCTCCGCCGTTCGAGGTGTGGGAGCGGAAAGGAGGCCACAGCGACGTTCCTTTTGTCGTCGGGACGATGGAGCAGGAGGTGGACTTCAGGTGAGAGCTCACCTGGTTCAGGGTTCATCTCCGTCAGCTGTGATCCTCCGTCAGACTGTACTGAGAGCTCTGTGTTTCCCTCTGCAGCCCCACGGCTGCAAACATCTCCATGTGGACCTGGGGGGACTACCAGTGGTTTGTAACAGGTAACATCTGCACAGGTAACCTCTGCACATGTAACATCTGCACCGGGAACATCAGCATTAACCCTCTGAACTCAAAGCACTTTCAGGGCTGTGTTTCTCTCCTGTCACATCTTTCTTTGTGGCCTTCGTTGTTTAACTGTAATCTAAAGTTCTGCTCCTCCATGAAACAGAACCATCATGACTCTCCTCTCCTCCTCTCCTCCTCTCCTCCTCTCCTCTCCTCTCCTCTCCTCTCCTCTGTTTCCGTTTCCGGTTGCGTGTGAGTGGTGGACGTGAGTGTGAGTGGTGGACGTGTGAGTGGCGCGGAGGTTTGATTATTTTTTTTTCACTGCTTTGGGATTTGTTCCTCTCTGCACATGATCGGTAAGATATAGGCGGTGTATTGATCGGTAGAACGTGTGTTTAGTGGTGTTTGTTGGCGTAGTTCGGGGGGATGGCGTCCTCCGAGACGCCGCGCCCGTCAATCCGGCAGGGAGTCCGGGTCGTTCCACCGGACAGCAGCGTGTCGGTAGAGGAGGTGCTGCTGGCTGTGGGAGAGCAGGTGGGTCATGACAACCTGTCCTTCGCGTCGCGGATGAACAAAGCTGTGGTTGTGTTCGTGGCGAGCGAGGCTTATGTCCACCAGCTGATCGAGAGCGGCGTGTTCATCAGGGACAGCTTCGTGCAGGTCTCTCCGCTCTCCGTGCCCTCTACGCGGATCACCGTGTCAGGTGTTCCGCCGTTTATACCGGACGAGCTATTAGGGAATGAGCTGCGCAGGTTTGGGAAGTTTGCCAGCGGATTTAGAACTGTCAGTTTGGGGTGTAAAAATCACAAGCTGAAGCACGTGCTGTCACTTAGGCGGCAGGTCTTCATGTTCCTGGAGTCACCGACACAAACACTGGAGGTGTCCTTCAGGGTCAAACACGGGGAGGGGTCATACATGGTGTACGCCAGCTCAGGACAGTTTAAATGCTTTGAGTGTGGAGATGTGGGACACAAACGCTTCGCGTGTCCGCACAAGCAGCGGAGGGGCGCGGAGGCGGAGCCTCCGGCCGCTCCTGCGGCGGCCGCTCCTGCACCGGAGGCAGAGCCTCCGGCTGCTCCGGCGGCGGGCGCTCCTGCACCGGGTCCCGCTGGTGTGGCTGCGGCTGCCGCCGGTGCGGTCGGCGGCGTTTCTTCGTCTTTTGCTGAAAGCAGTACTGTCAGTAAGGAGGATCAGGGCCAGTCTTACGACCAGCAGGCTCCTGTGGTGGCGCAGAACCTCGCTACGTCAGGTACCGAAGCACCACCACAGTCTGTGGAAGTGGGGGAAGAGGCAGCTACAGGTTCTGTAGGTGGAGATCTCACTGCAGCCTTAGACGACGCACAGAGTGTCGGGTCTGTGTCCAACAGCCAGCTGTCGTGTGTAGGAGAGGACATGGACTATGAGACTGATTCTGATCTTGTATCGATTTCTGAAACGGGCATTAAGAGCACTGATCTTTATTCACTGGAGGAAATAAACTCCTTTTTAGATGTAACTTTCAAAAGATCGACTAAAGTGACTGATTATTTCCCTGACATTGACAAATTCATCCGATCTGTTGGGGTGGCGCAGAGAAAGGTGGGTTTGGACCTTTTAGATGGGAAAAAGCGCTACCGCCTGAAGAAGCACATCACAACCCTGAGGAGAGAGAGGAAAAGTAAAAGGGCTCAAACTAAGACCGTTTAACATGATCATGTGTCACACGGGGTTTTCCACTTTCCACTGCTTATTTTTCATCTTGTCTTACCTCCTTCCATCCTCTGACCTTTCCATGGAGAGCTTCAATTTAGGGTCTTTAAACATCAATGGTGGGAGGGACAGGCATAAAAGAGCATTAATACAGGAGGTTGTAAATCAAAAAAGGTTGGACATCCTCTTTTTGCAAGAAACTCACACCATTCCATCAGATGAAGTAGACTAGGGTTTATGGTGGGAGGGCTCATGCACCCTGAGCCACGGAACCAATCTTAGTGCCGGGGTAGCCGTGCTGTTCAGAACAGCAGCTAATGCAACCGTCCTGTCAGTCACTGAGGTGGTGAAGGGTCGTTTGCTGATGGTGAGGGCAGAGATAGAGAGCTCGCTTTACTGCTTCGTCAACATATATGCACCGAATCAGGGGCCAGAGAGGGCACGCTTCTTCACTACGCTGCAGAACGAACTGCAGAGCTGCCTGCAGGAGCAGCTGATCATCGGAGGGGATTTCAACTGCACTCTAGACTTCACCATAGACCGAAACAGTGAGGAACCACACCCACAGTCAGCTCAGAGTCTCCACAACGTCATCTCACACTTAGATCTGTTGGACACATGGAGAGTAAAACACCCACTAAGCAGACAGTACACCTGGGTTAGAGTCAGCAATGACAGGATTAGTGCAGCCAGGCTGGACAGAGTTTACATCTCTCGCAGTCTCAGTTCCAGACTGAAGAGCAGCACAATCAGTCCAGTTGGGTTCAGCGATCACCACCTGGTCAGTTTAGGCTTGATAACCTCGCCGGGCGAAAGGGTTAACTCCTACTGGCATTTTAACAATAAACTTTTACAGGACAGCACTTTTTGTCAGAGCTTCGGGGTTCTTTGGCAGCAGTGGAAAACTGAAAAAGCTCGTTTCAGTTCTCTGAAGCAGTGGTGGGAGGTCGGAAAAGCCCAGATCCGTGTGTTCTGCCAGCAGTACACCTCAAACGCCACCGCTAACATCAAGTCTGCTGTCAAAAACCTTGAGGCCAACATAAAGATCATTGAGGAGGGCTTCCAGAGAGACCCAGATCCCGGTGTGGGCCAACTGCTGAAGGAGAGGAGGTTGGAGTTGAGCTCCTTCCTGCAAGAGAGAGTGAAAGGAGCTCTGGTCAGGTCCCGTTTCCTCCAGCTGAAGGACATGGATGCCCCAAGTTCGTTCTTCTTCAACCTGGAGAGATCGGTGGCGCAGAGGAAGCAGATGACCTGTCTGAAGCTCCCAGGAGGCAGGATAACCACTGACCAGAGGGAGATGAGGACCCATGCCGTGGGCTTCTACGCTGCTCTTTTTGGGGAAGAGCCGTCCTGTATAGACAGCAGTGAGGAGCTCCTGGAGGGTCTTCCCCGGCTCAGTCCAGCAGAGAGGGCCACGCTGGACAGAGAGCTGACGCTGGAGGAGCTTTCAACTGCAGTGAACCAGATGGCTTCAGGAAAGACTCCGGCAATCGACGGCCTCTCCTCGGACTTCTTTTAGAAATTCTGGAACATTATCGGGTCTGACTTACATTCTGTCTTGATGGAATGTTTTAAAACAGGAACACTTCCTGTCTCATGCCAGCGGGCAGTACTCTCCCTGCTGCCCAAGAAGGGCGACTTGGCCCTTCTGAAGAACTGGAGGCCAGTGGCCCTGCTTTGCACAGACTATAAGGTGCTTTCCAGAGCCTTATCCAACAGACTCAGAGACTACCTGGAAGTGGTTGTAAATAGCGACCAAACGTACTGTGTCCCAGACAGGACAGTGATGGACAATATCTTTCTAATCCGTGATGTGCTTGATGTGTGTAAATGTCACGATGTAAATGTAGGTATTGTCTCACTAGACCAGGAGAAGGCTTTTGACAGGGTGGGTCACGCATATCTGTTTGCTGCACTCAGGGCTTTCGGGCTTGGTGAGGGGTTCTTGGCTTGGGTGGGTTTGCTGTACAGTGGTGCTGAATGCATGGTCAAAATGGGAGCTGGCCTGAGTCGACCGATCCCTGTACAGCGAGGGATAAGGCAGGGTTGTCCTATCTCAGGGCAACTATACAGCCTCGCTTTTGAGCCTCTGTTGTGCAGGCTGAGAAGTCGGCTCAGTGGTCTGTCACTGCCTGGGTCCTCTAGTCTTTGTAGTCCCCTCACTGTGTCTGCGTATGCTGATGATGCAAACATCTTCATCAGGGACCAGGGAGATGTTCGTTGTCTACAGGATGCGTTGTCTCTTTATGAGAGGGCTTCATCTGCACGGGTGAATTGGGAAAAGTCTGAAGCGTTGTTGGTGGGACAGTGGAGACATCAGACAGTGCCTCAGCTGCCTGGAGGTCTTCAGTGGGGAAAAGAAGGTCTAAGGGTGCTGGGTGTGTTTTTGGGCTCTGAGGATTTTGAGAAAAAGAACTGGGAGGGAGTTAAGGAGAAGGTGTGTGCTCGGTTCTCTAGGTGGAGATGGTTACTACCCCAGTTGTCATATAGGGGAAGAGTTCTGGTTGCTAATAACTTGGTTGCCTCGACTCTGTGGCACAGACTCATCGCTCTGACGCCACCTGGAGGCTTCATAGCGGAGATACAGAGGTCTGTCGTGGACTTCTTCTGGTCTGGCCGGCACTGGGTTCGTGCAGCAGCTCTCTATCTGCCGGTGTCAGAGGGGGGGCAGGGTCTCATCGACATCCAGTCCAGGATCGCCTCGTTCAGACTTCGGACTGCGCAGAGGCTGCTCTATGGCTGTGGCCCCAGCTGGATGGACACGGCTCGACTGCTGCTGAGGAGAGCTGGGCGGTTGGGTTACGACAAGCAGCTCTTTCTCCTACAAACTGAGGCAGTGGACTTGGCCGGGCTGACGCCGTTCTACAGCTCTGTTCTGCAGGCGTGGCAGATTTTCAACATTTCACGTAAAGTTGATGAGACTCCGGGTGTGTGGCTGCTGGAGGAACCGCTGTTCTTTAACAGCTTCATCGGAACCCAAACGCTGCAGTCTGCCAGCCTGAGAACGCGTCTAAGAGAAGCCGGCTGCACCAAACTGGGACATTTGGTGAAGATGTCATCAACCGCAGCATCCATGGTCACCTTCAGGCAGAACACTAACATCATGTCTGTCAGGTTGACCAACAGGATCGTGGAGGAGGTCTGTGCCGCCCTGCCACAACGCCTGAGAGCAGTTGCAGGAAACCGTACTCTGTCTGACCAATGGGATGAAGAGAGTGAGTACACCCCCCCCACTCTGCTCATTGCCCCAGCGGTGGGGGACTGGCAGGGGGGAGGAAACAAGCTGCTGACGTTCACAACCCCTCACCTGGACGAGTTTCAGCCAGCAGAGAAAAAAGCTATCTATGAAATCTGTGTAAAGGTTGTGAACCTCCGCTCTCTGGCAGGGTTGACAGAGTCGAGGTGGACCGAGTTCTTTGGCCCAGGTTCTTCCCCGAGAGGCAGCTGGAGGTGCATGTACAAGCTGCCCGTTGAGAAACGGACAGCAGACCTCCAGTGGAGGGTTGTACATGGAGCTATAGCCACCAACAGATACCGGGGACGCCTGGATCCACAAATTGGGGAGGAATGTGGGTTTTGCGGTCAGACTGAGACCCTGGAACATTTGTTTGTTCAGTGTCCGCGGCTCTCAGGGCTCTTTGAGCGGTTAAAAAGATGGTTTCAGGGTCTTGGACAGGTTTTTTCTTTCATGTTGTTCATCTTCGGTCCAAAATACTGCTCAAAACAGAAGGCTGTCCACACAATGGTGAACTTTTTATCTGGTTCTGCCAAGTTGGCCATTTGGCTGACACGTAAGAATCGGGCGCGGGGTGCCGGTAGTGAGGATCCGGTGAAAGTTCTGGAGGGACTGTTGAAAGCCCGACTCAGGGTGGAACACACCTACTACCAGACAGTGGACGATTTACAGGCTTTCAGGGACAGATGGACTACTGGGAGCGTTTTGTGCTCAGTGGGTGCTGGTGGAGAGCTGGTGGTGAACTTCTGAACGTATTGATCGTTGTAATTGATGGTTTATTTGTTCTTTGGTGCTTTATTTTTGGTTATTTGTTTTTTATTTGATTGATTTTCTGATTAGTAAGTGATGTTTTAGAGTGTTTGTGCTTTCACTGTAACAGTGAAATAAAGGGATTTTAAAAACCAAACCTCTCTCCTCTCCTCTCCTCCTCTTCTCTCTTCTCTTCTCCTCTCTCCTCTCTCCTCTGTGTTCACTTCCTGAAGTGTCTCCTCCTTGTTGTCACATGACTGTTGGTCTCAGATGAATCAATCATGACTTCATAGTTTCACACTTTAATGTTTTTATAGAATCTGTTTAGTGTAAACGGTTTATTTGACACATCATTTTAAATAAGACCTGTAGAATGAAATATTTATTTGGGGCGAGATTTTAAATGAGACATGGAGAATAAACTGTTTTTGATGAAATATCACAATTTTATGCTTTGCTGCTGTTACGTTTTCTGATAGAAGCATGTGTCACACATGATGTGTTCAAGGACCGTCGGAAGGATGAAAGTCTGACAATAGTGCTGTTTGTTACAGCGTCTGGCTGTGATAATCTGTGTCGTTTTGGCAATTGTTTAAAGAAAACATGCAAAACATGCAAAACCCATCCTGCCGGTGGGTTTTGGAGTTCAGAGGGTTGGCTGTACGATAGAGTATGGGTAGTATGATGTATGTCAAGAGTCTTTCTCAAGTCCCAGGTTTAGGTTAGTGGGGCCAAGAAAGGAACCACAAATTTGGACAAATCGTTTTTGAATGATATCACAGAGACTCAATGACGTAAGAAGAATTTGTCTTTGTCACTACCAGTCAGCGGAGCATAAAGTCGCTTGTCGTCTGCATAACAGTGGACATTCATATTTGACCTACGTATTATTATCTGACCCAAAGGAAGCACGTGAATATGAAACAGTACAGGACCAAGAACGGAGCCCTGTGGAACCCCACAGTGTACCGACGCCGTCTTCAAGGGGATTTATAAAGATCATTGGTGGAGTATATTTCTGAGAATCATCGTCTCGTCACCTCTCTGCTCCTCACAGATAAACTTCAGTCCTTCAGTGGGAATCTCCCCACAGAGGCGTTGGCGCTGTATCCGAGCTCCGTCCCCTGCCCCACCAAGGGCCGCTGTCCGGAGAGGGCCTACACCACCATGGTGTCCGACATCAGGGCCACCTGCCCCAACAGCGACCTGGCCCGGAGGGCTGCAGGTAAAAAAGCACATCGGAAGCCCACATGTAGAGCAAATCAATGATCGGTGATGAGTCAAGTAAAGTTAGTTCTAATTATAAATGACAAACATGCACCCTCGATTGAGAAAAAGAAAAAGACCCAAATAAAACATAACAGGGAACAAATGTTCGGAAGCTCACCAGAGGAGGCTCGACGTGTGTCCAGAATAAAGCACCGTCATGAAACGACAGTAAAGACGATCAAGTGAACTGAAACATAGAATGTGAACATGTATCGGAGGTCACATGACCTCCTGCTGCGGTCGAAGAGTTCCTGCTGAAGTCAAGTCACCTGAAAGTCTCTGAAGTAGCAGCTACAGAAAGGTGCTTCCTTTCCTATCTCCTTTAGCATAGGGAACACTTTACCAAAGGAAAGGAGGCAATAACCTTTCTGTCCTAACAAAGGTAAATATCATATACTATAACTACGATAACTTGTCTCTGCTGACACATTCAAACACACAATTCTTCGGAGGTGAGATTGTGTGTTGGACAGCGATGACGTTAACAGGGTTCACTTGGTTGGTTGTAATACGAGTTAAATAAGTCAGGTCACAGGTCTTTCCCATACTTCCACTGGGAGTTGTAGTTTTCTTGTAAACAAACATTCAGTTTTATTAAAACATGTTGAATCCTTGAACTCTGACGAAACATTTTATTCCTCATTAAACATTGAGAAAATGAGGCAGCATTGTTTACATGGCACAAGTCGTCGTCTTCTTCTTCTTCTTCTTCGTCTTCTTTCTGTTGTTTTTCTTCATCTTCCTCTTCATTTTCTTCTTTTTATCTTCTTCCTGTTCCTCTTCGTCTTTATTGTCTTCTTCTTCTACCTCTTCCTCTTCTTCTACCTTTGTTGGCTCTTTTCTTCGTTGCATCTTAATGTTTGAACTGTTTTTATCTTCATCTGTAGAGATTGTCATCGTTTCATTTCAAACCCTTTGAACTTGTCGTCCTCTGTTCATAACTGACTGTTATGAGTCATCATGTCACAACACTTCGTGTGTTCATATGAAATGTGCCGTCACACAGGACGTTCGTTTAGTTCATTACGAGCTGCTTTATTGTGAAAAGCAGGTCTGGAGCGTCTGGTCTCTGATTGGCTGCTGCAGCTCCTCCGTGACGTGCTGCATGCAGCTCTTGTAGCCTGCGGGGCGTGTTAAGCTCAGTCAGCGGAGACGCTCTGAGTCAACTGACATTCAGCTGTGAGAGGCAACTGCAAGGCATGCTGGGTGATTGTCTTTGTTTTATGATGCACAGCCTGTTATTATTCCCGTTGCAGAATAATGGCCGATCTGGATTGACGGTGAATGAAGGATTTCAAGGCTCATCACACTTTTATTTTCAGCAAAAAGCTTCTCAAATCATTTTGACTCAGATATTCAACAAAGCGGCTTAAAGCCTTCGAATATGTATTGAAAAGATCCAAAATCAACAGTAATTCCATACAAGTCTTGTGTGTGCAGCCGAATATCTCCTCTTCCTCTGAGCCATAGAGAGACAAATGTGGATTCATCCGCCGCTGAAAATAGTCCCCAACAAAGTCTCTGTTTGGTTTGTTTGATTAAAGAGTACATTGATCAGTTTTATTTGTGAGGAGTTTTGAAAGATGTGCGTGAGACAGGAAGTCTGACAGAATTCAAGTATTGAATTATTATTATTATATATTATATGTTGAAACATTGTTTCTGGATCAGAGTCTGAGAACAAACTCATTTAAAGAAAACGTCCTTTAAAGAGATGTTTAGTTACATTACAGTCATGCTGCTGTATCCAAAGCCACTTCCAATTCAGATTCCATCACATCCGTACACCGTCGGCACGGCTACGGGAGCAGTGCAGCTTCTCACCAAACTCTTGATTCTACAGATGTATGGGGCTTGTTTTAATGTGAAGTAATTGCCTGTTGATATGAAGGGAAACCTCTCCCCGTGTTCAGCGGCCCTGCACAGCCCCGTGTACCGCTACGTGGTGACGCACACGTCTTCAGGACCCGTCAACGTGTCCGCCGACCTGCTGCCGTTCTCCAGCCGCTTCTCCTTCCGCTGTCTGGACGTCGTCGCCTTCTTCGGTGGGCTGGAGTTCGTTCTGGGGAAACCTCTCTCGGATCAGGACGAGAGCTTCCGGGACGTCGTCACTCGTCACCTCGTCCACTTCGCCAAAACAGGTGAAGATGCTTCCGGTGTGTTTGTGCATGTGTTGGCTTCTGTTTCTCTTCTGAGACCTGCAGCATCAAACCCACGGTGCACTGTGGACCGTGTGTCTTTGTTTTACGTTCTGTGTCCGAAAATGTCCTTTAAACATCAGATCCTGCCTCAGCAGCACACATTTTACAGAGGGACGTCTGTCATTTGATCATTTTTAATTTGACATTAAAATAATAAAAAATTCAACAACACACCAAAACATGTCCTCATACAAGAAACAAAGAAGCACTCGTGGTGTTTAAACCACCTGACTCATCGAATAGCTCGTGTATTTAGGAGATTAAAAGTGTTAAAACGGGTTTAATACTGTTCCTCTAACTGACGGACAACACTTCTAAGAGATGTAGTTCAGACTGGACCGGTCCATGAAGTCTGGTGTTTTGCTGCATTTGGAGTCCCGAAGAATGTTCAACAATATCACTGGGAACGCTCCGAGTTCTCTGTAATCGAGTTTATTCTTTGAGCAAAGAAAGAAACCGGAGCAGAGACTGACTGACTGCTCTGCTGTGAACATGGCTCATAGCTCCTCCGTCTGGGGCCAACGCTCCACAAACAAGCACAGAAAACAAATCACGAATATTTAATCTGAACATCTCTCTGGTCTGGAACAAGTCAAGATCTGGAACATATGGAAGTGAAATGACCACAAAGTTGTGGATCGTTATGTGTAAAGTTTCTTGTGGATCACACTTCTTCTTCCGTCTTGCAGGTAAGATGGAGGCTGAGTGGCCAGAATACCCAGCAGCCACTGCTCTCCTGTCCGACCGGCTGTCTGTGGTCCAGAACTACTCGTCGGCTCGGTGTCAGCTGTGGAAGGAGAACGGCCTCTACGCGTACGCCTGGACCAACTGATCGACCATCTGACCAACCGACCAACTGACCATCTGACCAACCATCTGACCAACCGACTGACCAACCGACCATCTGACCAACTGACCAACCGACCATCTGACCAACTGATCGACCGACAAACTGACCAACCGACCATCTGACCAACCGACCATCTGACCAACCGACCATCTGACCGACCGATGAACTGACCAACCAACCGACCATCTGACCAACCAACCGACCAACTGACCAACTGATCGACCGACCAACCGACCGACCAACCGACTGACCAACCGACCATCTGACCAACTGACCAACCGACTGACCAACGAACCGACCACAGACACAGACTGACTGGTTCATCCCCAGACGTCATTGAAGTCACTGCTTTGTTACACCGAGGTGATCTCATGTAGCCACTTCCCCGTCTCACAGGCAGCCTTTTACACACTGTACGTTTTGTTGGTTTGAAGTAACGTTTGAGTTCTCTTTGTATGAACAACAAACACATATCTGTGTTTAATATCTCCAGATCTCCATTAACCTCGAGGGTTGGTTCACCAAAATGACTTAAAGTCGATGCGGAAGTATCTTGAAAATCTGCATTCTCTCTAATGTCCACCAGGGGGCGACTCCTCTGGTTAAATAGAAGTCTATGAGAACATGAACACCAGTAGAGTCTCTGGTCAACATGAACACCAGTAGAGTCTCTGGTCAACATGAAGTAGAGTCTCTAAGTTCAGGAGAGGATTGTAGTGAAACAGGATATTTGTGTGTTTTTAACCTGACATGTCGGAGTCAGTTTGTCTTGTGAAGTTCTGCTGTTTGCACTGATTCATAACCTCAATGCTTTGCCACTAAGACTTTTGCACTTGTGTTATCACATGAATATTGTATTGCACTCACAGTTGTTTTCCTGTTTATTACCTGTTTTGTTCCAGATGTTTAGTGGATGAGTTTGTCTTTACACAGTAAATCTAGATCACGGTTTATTTCACCGTGTTTGCTTTGAACCACTTGGAAGCTTCGTGTTGTTTTTATGCTTTGAAAACCGTTATTAATCTCGCAGCATCATGCTTGCTTGTGTTTTGATGAAGAGACGTTGTATCACTTTTCATATGCTCAATAAATTGGCACCACGTGAACGATTTCATCTGTGTTGAGTTTTTAAGAATAGTTCAACGTTCTGCACACATGTTGCGATGTGTTTACTTCCAGTTTCACGTTAGTAAGACTTTTTGAATTTGTTCATCTCAGATTGTTCTAGAAGCAAAGAAGGAACCGTGAAAAACAAGTTCAAAGTTTCTATGTGAATAGAAACAGTCAGATTAGTCACATTGTGCTTCTTATCAAGAGGGAAAGTAGCACCAGTGTCAGCATGGAGCTGGTGGAAGATGTTCTCTGTGCACATCAATCAGCAAACATCCCAGAATGACTTAATGCAAAAACATGAAGGCATCAAACACGCAATACTGCTTTACAGTTAAATATTAAACCTTCATTCCAACATGAAAAAAGCAGAAAATAACACTTTGATAGGACATCTTATTATAGTCTCAGTATAATATAATAATATATATATATCATATCATAATATTCTGTATAATATAATAATATATATCATATAATAATATTCTGTATAATATAATAATATATATAGTGTAATAATATTCACTTTAAAACCTGTTGCCACTCTGACTGTATGTGTATATATATATGATATATGTTATATAACATATAACATATATATATACATATATATATGTTATATAACATATATATATATACATATATATGTTATATAACATATATATATACATATATATATGTTATATAACATATAACATATAACATATATATATATACATATATATATGTTATATGTTATATAACATATATATATATACATATATATATGTTATATAACATATAACATATATATATATATACATATATATATGTTATATAACATACAACATATATATATATACATATATATGTTATATGTTATATAACATATAATATATATATATATATATATATATATATATATATATATATATATATCGAGATACACTTTTTACATCATTTATCATCATTTCATTCAGTCACGTGAGGATGTTCATTCCTGATTGTTTGAGTTTTATCATTTCAGAGAAACAATAATCATATTCAGGGTTATTTAATATCAACGTCACAATCTGAATTTCAAAACGTACAGACGCAAATAATTCATCAATAAGACGATGGCATTCCGCCGGTAGAAATGGATCCTGAGCTGATAAACAGAACACAGAACCTGTAGTTCACCTGAAGTGTCTCCTCGTTTCACTCTTTCGTTCATTTTACATTTAAAATGTGTTTATTTTTGTCATTTATTTTTAATAAAAAAATGTAAAAGATTGAAGCTCTCCAGCAGCACCAGGTTTGGGTGTGAAGTTGTTTCTCCAGCAGATGGCGGCAGAGGAGAGGAGGAGGAGGAGGAGGAGGAGGAGGAGGATGATGAGGAAGAGGAGGAGGAGGAGGAGGATGATGAGGAAGAGGAGGAGGAGGAGGATGAGGAAGAGGAGGAGGAGGAGGAGGAGGAGGAGGAGGAGGAGGATGATGAGGAAGAGGAGGAGGAGGAGGAGGAGGATGAGGAAGAGGAGGAGGAGGAGGAGGAGGAGGAGGAGGAGGATGATGAGGAAGAGGAGGAGGAGGAGGAGGAGGAGGAGGAGGAGGATGATGAGGAAGAGGAGGAGGAGGAGGAGGATGAGGAAGAGGAGGAGGAGGAGGAGGAGGAGGAGGAGGATGAGGAAGAGGAGGAGGAGGAGGAGGAAAGGAGGAGGGGGGGGAGGAGGAGTGTGTGTGTGTTCGTGAGAGAGAGAGTGTGTGTGAGTATAGCCCCGCCCTAAAGCATCCCCTGCTTTATGGTCTGTGTGACTCTAAATGGACCATCATGTACTAAATGAACATCATGCTGTATTGAAGAAGACTTGAAACTAGAGATTGAGACATAAACTCATGTTTACAATGTTTACTGAGGGAATAAATCAAGAGAGAAGTAGAGTCATTTTCTATAGACTTCTATACAACCAGAGGAGTCGCCCCCTGGTGGCCACTAGAGAGAATGCAGGTTTGACTACTGTGTGTGTGTGCCTGCGTGCGTGCTCGTGCGTGCATGTGTGTGTGCATGCGTGCGTGCGCGCGTGCATGTGTGCCTGCGTGCGTGCGTGCGCGTGCGTGCATGTGTGTGTGTGTGCACGTGTGTGCGTGTGTATGTGTGTGTGTGTGTGCATGCGTGTGCGTGTGTGTGTGCGTGCGTGCGTGCGCATGTGCGTGTGTGTGTGCGTGTGTGTGTGTGTGTGCGTGTGTGTGTGTGTGCAGAGCGTCTGCTGAAGATGTCTCTGGAGGATCTCAGAGAGTTCCTGCAGGAGCAGATCGCTCAGACTTTCTTCTACAGCGATGACGTGATCGTCGAGCAGCTTCAGGCCTCCATGACTGAACTGAGGAAGATGAAGCTGGACCTTCCTCCTCCAGGTACACAGCAGCCATGGCTGCTTAACTTTGTGCACCTCATTTTACGAAAAAATAAAAAACATTTGATGTTTTGTTCTCAGGGAAGCCTGACGAGCTGCCTCGTGAGCCTCTGGGTCAGGAGCTGGTCGTCAGCCAGAGCCGGACTGAGCCTCCACATCATCTCCCACACGCCCGACTCCATATCCCCAGACCAGAGCCCCTCCAAGGACCCCCGAGACCTGGACGCTGAGGAGGAGGAGGAGGAGGCCCCTCTGCCTTCCCCGGACCCGATCCTCATCCACAGCCGGGCCCCGCTCACCCCCGACGGCTCGCCTCTGACGGGGCCGCCGCCTTACCAGCCCCCCGGGAGCGAAGCGGACACCGTCGACACCGACCGAAGCTCCCGCAGGGTCCCGCGGACTCTTTCGGCTCACGTAGTCCAGCGGGCCGTCCGAGAGTCTGTCTGAGCGGGCCGAGGACAGCTACCTGGTCCAGCTGCTGGAGCAGGCCTCGGCTCTGCCCACCAACCGGAACCTGAACCGGGACTCGAGCGAAGCACCGGAGGAAACGCAGACTCCGGAGGTTCCCTGAGATGATCACCGATGTATCGATTATGTGTCGGTGTCATGAATCTACTCCTGTTCGCTACATTAAAGGTTCTGTAGACGTCCGGGGGGGAGGTCCAACGTGTAACAGTAATTATCTTAGTGAAGAGCTACAGAAGGTTCGTCAGATTATTTACCAAAAGCAATAACTGCTGAACACGTTTCTAACCAACGCTGGTTCAAGTTTTCTAATTCGTCAAATGTAAAGATACAAAGTTAAAAAGTAAGTTTCTAAATGTTCTCAAGAAGCAAATCCTGTGAAGATGTTTTGACGCGAGGCCGTCGGATCATTTAGTTGTAGAAGTTGAGAGGAGATATTTATTCAGAGTCTCAGAGTTAAACCAGTGCAGCCTCCTGTCATCACGGAGTGCTGAGATGACATCACAGCATCAGCAGCTTGTTCTACTTGCATGCTTCATGAGTAGGAAGCCAAACATGCAGATATTCATTGCTTGAATCTCAATGTTTTGGCCAATAACTCATTTGCATATCGGGGCTGTGAGCAAACATCAGCATGCTTTAAAGCAGGGGTGTCAAACTCATTTTCACTCTGGGGCCACATCAGCATCACGGTCGCCCTCAAAGGGTCGGTTGTAAATGTAACTACTCCGAACATATTTAGTTTAGTTTCCCGGGATATCTGTGACTTCCTCAACACCTACTTAGCAGAAATAGAGGTTATTGTTTCCATGGTTAATGGCGGACAGTTGAACGGCTTTCAGGGCGATAAGCCCCGCCCCCTCTCCGGCGCGTCCAGTGCGAATGAACACAAAATAGCCTCCGGCGAGACCGGCGGCGCATCTCATAATTTCAACCATGGGGATATTTTTATTTTCACATCTAACTTTTAATTTTTGTAAAAAAAAAAAAAGATTTTAAATAAATCTTTTTTTTTTGCTGGGGGATTCGCGGGCCACATAAAATGGCGGGCCGCATCCGGCCCGCGGGCCGTATGTTTGACACCCCTGCTTTAAAGGATCCATATACAGATTATGAAGAGAAGGAAACTTGGCTCAGCAGCGTGAAATTTGCCAAGTCAGCTGATCCCCAGTTTATAATGCTGATAAAGCGCTGAGCCTCGCTGAGCGGTACAGGCAGCGAACAACTTCACAAAAACGAGTTTTAATGAGTTCATTCACAGGTAATCTCTCCAGGATCTGCACAGACGGAATCATTTCCTCCGTTTAGAAAGTTGCATTATGGGAAGTGTAGGATCTAGTGTTTTTGGACATTTTCGTATTCTGCTTTTAATTTGTGCAAACCAGATGAATGTGGTTTCTTGTGCACATGTATTGGTTCAAATGGAAAGTATCATGTAGTTACTTTAACTAAATACTTCAAAAGTAAAAATGGGATCAAATGTACCTTCACAGCATCACCAGAAAAGAACACGTCTCTCACTCACGCCGCATGCTATTTGCATTTCCCAGAGTGTGAGGGCCGATGAGGAGAGACGGACTGAAGAGAAACCGTACGGAGCGTTCAGCCGCACAGACAAGCTTTCCTCTTTCAGCCCAAAACAAGATCTGAATTACTTTGAAGTCTTTTTTTATTGCAGAGAAGGAATCTGAACGACGTCTCTGATGCAGCACCCTTAACGATAAAATACACTTTTTTGTAGTTTTGTAGAACAAAATGTTGCTGAGTCAGCCTTTGTACGAACTGTTTGCTAGCAGAGTTAGTTTTATTTTTTGTACCAACGTCTCGATGCCTTATCAGGATCAGCTTCTGCTCTTCTGTGGACGTTTGTCGTAGTTGAACAAACACGTGGTGAGCTGGCTCACTGTTACCATCCAACACGTTGAAACCTATTCAGCTCATTTTGAAGTACGTGGTTTTTATAGCTCAGTAATTTATTGTTTTTATCTCCTTAGAATAAAGAAAAGGCTTCCGGGTCATTTCAGCGCTAACTGGAACATTTGCTGCTTCTCCGCTGAGCTTCTTCTTCTCCTGCTCAGATGTTAATGTGTGCACAGTTCTGTAGAACCAGTAGCTGGAAAGAATTAGAAAACCATTTCTTCAGCTGTGTGCTTAGAAACAGTGAAGGTCTGCCACCTTGTGGCGGCTTTAGGTGGAGCATGACGACCCGGAGGAGTAGAAATGTTTATAAAGACTTTTTTAAACATTTAGAATTCATCCAAATGACAACGAATCAGATTAGAAATACTCAAGTCATGCCATTTAATGCCGTTATTTTGAATTATGTGAATACGTTTTGGCTTTTAATGACATCTGACTGTATTTAAATGCTTGTGTATGAAAGTAGCCTCAGGAGAAGTTCTGTTCAGACATCATGAAGCCTTCAGCTCAGACTGTGGAGGAGAAACTGAATGTTTGATTCTTGGCTATATATTTGTTGTACATTGAAACTCGCTCACATTTCTTTTTGTTAGTTTGAAGAAGTCGATGGAAACCTGGAGCTGAAACAATACAACTTGTATCTTCCTTGATTTTCTGTGTTTCCTGTGTCTATCTGTTAAGTGTGAGACTTGATTTTATGTCAGAAGGATTAAAAGCAGATTAGTTTGCAGAAATAAAGGATGTTAAATGTCGACAAACTCACAGTTAGAAATGGTCGATGGAGAGTCTAAGTGACTAAAACTGCCAGAAAATACGGGAATTTATTTTAAAATAAAATAACAAAAACAATAGAATACAAATATAAACATATACGAACAATAGAATAACATTTATTAAGTGTAACATAAATAATACTGACATCAGTGCAAAGTAGAACACAATAGCAATAAGATTAAAGTAAATTAAGTTTAAAATTCTACTAAAATAGAAACAGTAAAATACAACAAAGATTAAACAAGAGTAAAAATATAAAGTGTATGAGAAGTGACAGTATAGCATGTCGGAAAAACAAAAACGCTCATAGTATAGTATGTCGAAAAAACTAAAAACGCTCATAGTATAGTATGTCGAAAAAACTAAAAATGCTCATAGTATAGTACAGGCCTGGCCAACCCGCGGCTCCCGAGCCGCATGCGGCTCTTTGCCTGGTTTCATGCGGCTCTTACGTTCATGTCGAAGTTTGTGTTTTTTTAATGTGCGTGTTCGCTTCGCTTGAGTTCAAGACGGTATTTTCGTCAAACGCGCATGTGCGTGAGATGAAAATACCGCAAAGTTTCATAGTGCAGGGGTCGCCAATTGGCGGACCGTTGATTGTTTCCGGATCTAGGACCTAAAATCGTTTTTATTTTGACAGAGCGCTTCTATTTTAACCGGCGCTGCGCAGCCTTTTCAGCCTTTACGGCACTCGTTCAGCGATGCAGGAAACGCACCGACCAATGCGTTGCAAATCACATCACATGATGGCAGCCCAGCGAATCAAATATGGGTATTCTGACCTGTACACACACCGGGGAGAGACGAGGAAAGAGAAGGAAGTATTACGTGAGTCACAGAAGTTGTTTCACATGACGTTCTCCAAAAGAGAAAAGTGTTCAGAGAGACCAGAGTCTTTAACCAGGAATGAACAGACTCTTATCGGTCAATTCTTCACACGGACAGTTTACAACCAGTGTGTCTGACATGTTTGGAGACCGTGACGATAATTAAAAGCGGTAAATGAAGCGCCACTACGAGACAAAGCACAACTCTTTTGAACAAACGTACCCACTCACATCTAAATGAAGACACAGAAAATAAACATAAGAGCCCAACATGATCAGAATCCTAACGCATGAATTCACTTCACAACAATGATGTTAACAGAGAGAATAGAGCTGAAACAAGTGGATTAATAACCACAGATAAAGATCATGCTCACTCATTTATCTTTTTAGAAGATGAGAAAAATATATTGTGGCTTTTTTGACATCACTTCACACCTGAATGAACTGAATTTAAAGCTGCAGGACAATTCAGTGAAATTCATTTTTTCTAAAATTCATTACTTTATTTTAAGATGCCCATTTTTGAAAAGCTTTCTGTTCTGTCAGTGATTCTTTAATCCAGCCCTTATTGTACTTGAAATTAGAAGAACATGTATTTATGTATTTCTGTGTATTATTTATAATCCATCCAGTTAAATTTGAAAATTGAGAATAATAATTGTTAAAATATAATTGATGTGTACTTTCTTCATTTGATTTGACAGTTGTTGACTACACAGAGACATTACTACTACTAGCCTTCTTGAATATATATATATATGGCACTAAATAACGCAAGTTAGATATTATTGTAATGTTCCGGACCTTTGCCCGAGATTTTCTCAAGCTGGACCTTTTGGAATTTTAATTGAAGACCCCTGCAGTAGGGGCAAGATCATTTGAGTAAACAATTTGTGTCCAGTTCACTCTCAAAATGGCAGGGAAAAAATGCACAGCAAAACGAAAATATGAAGATGAACACAGGACGTTTTTAACAGAGTGGGAGAGTTTATATTTTAGTTTGTGGACTTGGTTGAACTGAGAGTGTGTGTGTGAGACAGTGCACACCATGTTCATTGTTGAAAATGACTGGCCTGTGGTCTTAGTACTGTAGGAGTCAATTTCTGTCATTATCATGTTGGTGTGTGACATTTACAATAAATCTGGCTGAGCAGAAGTGTGTGTGTGTGTGTGTGTGTGTGTGAGTGAGGAAGGGATGGGGTGATGTTCATGTGTGCCCATGTGTATGATGTGGCTCTTTGCGGTAACACAGTAAAAAATGTGGCTCTTAGTCTCTGACTGGTTGGCCACCCCTGGTATAGTATGTCGAAAAAAGAAAAAACGCTCATAGTATAGTATGTCGAAAAAAGAAAAAAGCTCATAGTATAGTATGTCGGAAAAACAAAAACGCTCATAGTATGTCGGAAAAAGTAAAATGCTCATAGTATAGCATGTCGAAAAAACAAAAACGCTCATAGTATAGTATGTCGAAAAAACAAAAACGCTCATAGTATAGTATGTCGAAAAAACAAAAACGCTCATAGTATAGTATGTCGAAAAAAGTAAAAACGCTCATAGTATAGTGTGTCGGAAAAACAAAATCGCTCATAGTATAGCATGTCGAAAAAACAAAAACGCTCATAGTATAGTATGTCGAAAAAACAAAAACGCTCATAGTATAGTATGTCGAAAAAACAAAAACGCTCATAGTATAGTATGTCGAAAAAAGTAAAAAACGCTCATAGTATAGTATGTCAAAAAAACTAAAATCGCTCATAGTATAGTATGTCAAAAAAACTAAAAACGCTCATAGTATAGTATGTCGGAAAAAGTAAAAAATGCTCATCGTATAGTATGTCGAATTAACTAAAAAACGCTCATGGTGTATAGTGTAGAAAAATAACAAACTGTTTCATCCTCTACAGTGTAGAAGAAGAACTGTTTGAACAAGTTATTCCTCCTTTTTATTTATCTTGACGCAAGTGAACGTTTCTGGATGATGATCCAAATCAATTATATAGAAAAATGATTGTTCTTAAGAATGGATTAAGTCATTCATCAAGACGATTGTTTCACTTTGAGAGTTTTCTGTTTCCTGTTGCTGTAAATTAAATGTTTTTGTTTCTTTTGACTGTTGGTCGGACAAATGAACACTTGAAGACGTCACATTTGGCTCATGTTGGAAGTGACGGCACAAATGTGTAAAAGTGGTAATTTCATTTTGTGATCTGTTTTTTTATGAATTATTGCTGTGAAATATGAACGTTTGTTATTTAACTTGTGTCAGCACCGCTCTAGAGACCAGTATTTCACAAACGTCTGAGTGATGGCGGTGAAACAACAGTTTGATGATGTAACATATGTCGATATCTCTGAATAAACGTGTTGACACGCGGCTCCAAAGTCAAACAGATTTATTTCCTTTTAGCACTGAAGTTGTTCACAGTAACATCACAAGGGGAAACATGGCCGGTGGGTTTTTCCTGCTCAGTGGTAGCGCTCCGTTCTGTGTGCTCCGGATTCCCCCAGTAGAAAAAAGAGGGAAAGCGAACAATGAAAAGGTATTGCTTTTAAATTTGTCTCTCCCTCTTTGAGAGAATGAGTGAGGAGGATGCGTTGCACGGTTACTGTTTGTGTACACAGTAATCAAAAAGGAACAAAAATATATTCATATAAAAAATAATAAATAAAAGGCAAATTCAAACAAATGCACATAAAGAACACAAGTGTGGAGAGAAAAAGGGGAACAGGAGAACAATTCCAACGACGACATGCAAAGAAAAGACGAATGCTGAACATGCAAACAACCGTACGAGGTCAAAGCTAAGAGAAGGAATCCTTGCTTTTTGAATAAGCGTGTCAGTAAACTCGGCTTATTTACAGAATGAGCGTTTGGTCACATGGTGGGGGGGGGGGGGGGGGGGGGGGTCCTCTCTGAGGCTACGTCTACATTCATTCTTATATTACGGAAAATTATCTTCCCAAACGTATTTTACAGGTTTCTCTCTCGGGGGGGGGGGGACACTAAAGTCTTGTTTCTTCTCAGCGTTCAATAACTTAAACGTGACAAAAATATCCTTAAATAATTTGAGACATTCTCTACATCGTTCGTATAAATAACAGAATAAATTAATCACAAAAGAAATGACAAAAATACAATAAAGTATATGTCGAGACAAAAATATACACAGCAGTTCAATATTGTAGAAATTATAATAAATAAATAACTGAACCCAGAATCTGACTCACTTGTCAAAAGTGCAAAAGGAAAAGAGGAGACATTTCATTGGATGAGGCCGGGTCACACCAGGAAGTGGAACGGCTAAATGTGAACTATGTTTAGGAGCTGGTGAGCTAACCGCTAACACGCTAACCGCTAACACGCTAGCCATGTTCGCGTCATTCAGTCACGATGTCGCTGAGCTTCTTTCTATTTTCTGTTTTCAGATGTTTACTTCCAGAAGAGTTTATGAAACCGTCTCTTCGACAAAGTTTATTAAAGAATATGTATTATCAGCTATTATTGAGGTTTTTGAAAGAAAGTTTGAATGTCTGTCGTCACTAAAATAAATCAGAATAAAGCCTTGAACAAAATACTTCATGTAAATAAAGAGATTCATCAGATTAAACACTTTATTTTCTTCTTATATTCATTTTCTTTCGTGCTTTAATGTTCAATTAAATTGCTGAATATTTCGTTGGATAAAAAGATGTGAATTTTGGAAAGATTACATCTTTTATTCAATAAACTTTGACTCAATTCTAGAAACAATTCTACGCAGCGGACACTTGAATCTAATTCTACAGATATGATAATTATGTTTTTTGTTCAATATGTAGTCATATCTTTTGTGTTCTCCTTAATAATATTTATTGTATATAATGATTTTAACATTATCCACGTGGAGGCTTTAAATAAGTCCAGTGGGTTTTATGCCTCTTCCTGATATTATTTAGTTTGTGTATTCATTTAAAATTGTGCAAATAAACTAAAAACACTAAAAACTCCTATTCATATTAGTGTAGCCTGATCTTTATCTGCAACTGTGCAGAAATACTGGATTTAAACAATAAACAGACGTGAAAAAAAGAAGCTGTGCTAACACGCTACGCTAGCTAGCCTCCATGTTGGACCCTCCGGCTCTCTAAAGACGTCTCGATGTCGGTCAACGACGCAAATTAGTTTGAAGTGATTCCAGCGGAACAGAGCCGATTTCACCGAGGACATTTACCGTTTTTTAAACCGCTGGTGTGACCGCGGCCTGCGGCAGGAATACAGAACACAATAAATGGCAAAACAACTCTAGAAAACATAATGTCACGACTACAACTTTTTATACATACGGAACATTATTTAATCTGTACAACAGAATAGATCATTCATTTGTGTGACATCACCCCCCCAGCGATCGAACTCTTATGGGAAACATCTCAACCCATTTTCAGAGAAGCGTCACTGAGCGCGCTCAGAAACCCGCCGCTCACAAAGAAAGACGTTAAAAAAAGAAATACAATCCAGCCAGCGTCCGTCCGTCGTCTTCCTGTTTGTCAGCGTGTGCAAGTCATTACATCCCGCAGAGAAGAAGTCATGTTTGTGTTGAGGAGGACAGTGTGTGTGTTTCTGTTATTCTGTATCTACATGTGGGAGGATTAGAAGAAAGAGAAAGGAGAGGAGGATGTGTGTGTGTCGACAAACATCACTGTCTTTTAAGGCTTTTTTATTTCTTTTTTCCTTTTTACAACTCCTCCCGAGATGTCTCTGTGTTTGTTTGGTCTGGTGGGAGAGAGAGAGGGAGGTGGGGGAGTAAAAGAGGGGGAGAGGGGGAAGTCGCTTCTTCAGCGGCGGCGGGGCGTGAGCGGGCCGCCGTCGGCCAGTTCTCGAGGAGCCACGCCGAGGTTTAATAGTTATTATGGATGAATCCTGGTGGCAGAGACAAGTCAAGCCATCACACATGAGGACGACACACACCCACCCAAAAAGACCCCCCAAGAGGACACAAGAGAGGGACAGAAGGGGGAGGGACAACAAAGCTACATTTGCTACTTATTGTAAAATACTGATCCAAACTGAAAGAGCCGTTCCCGTTATACTGTAGAAAAGTTAGAGGCAAAAAGTAGATCTGTTTCTTTTCTTTGTCTTTCTGACTCTCTCGCTCTAGTCATGCACAGCTACCGCTCCTTAAGGTTGTTCCTGCGTCCGGTTGCTGGCGGCCATCTTTGTTTTGTCTTTGCCGGGGGGGCATTTAGAGTCATTGGGCGGGGGGGCTGGCTGGGCTTGCTGCCGGGGGCATGCTTGGCGGGGAGCTAGGCGTGGCGGGGGGGGCGCCGGACGCTTGGATGTTCTTCTCGTCTGAAAAAAGCTGTTTAATTACGTCAAAGAAGTTACTCAACGGGCTGCCTACACAGACGGGAAGAAAGAGAAAAGAGACAGAAAGAGAGAGAGAGAACAAACAACAGATGAGCAATGGGGTTAACATGAGGAGAGGAAGAGGAGGAGGTGATGGAGGATGAGAGGAGGAGTGGAGCCGGAGGAAAGGAGACTCTTCAGCCCGGGGGGGGGGGGGAAGGTTGTGGGGGGGAAATGTGAGCTAATGTCACATCTTAAAGTTTAAAAATAGAATAAATCAATAAATATATCTGCTTCAGTGTGAGGTGAGCGTCGGCTTCAGAGTCTCGGTTTCCTCTGCTGGGCGTGAGAGCTAACGGGAGCTCTGGAAGACGGTTCAGGATTCATCCAGAGAGACAGAACTAACTTATTAGAGAATAAGCAAAAATAATCTACCGTCATAACGTCAACTGAGTTCAATTATTAGTGCAAAACAAGCTTTTCACTGCAGACAATCTTGTTTTACATTATTCAAATCCAAAGTTACGCATGAAGTTCATTTCATAAATGATGGTCCATTTAGAGTCACACAGACCATAAAGCAGGGGATGCTTTAGGGCGGGGCTACACGCTGATTGACAGGTCTCTACTAGAGACGTATACGGCGTCTCTACGTCTCCTCCTCAGTCCTAATACGGTCACTTCCTGTTCACTGGTTGCAAAAATAAACAAGATGGCGACGGCCAAATCGCCGAACTGGAGCCTTCAAAACTACGTCCACGTCTTCTACTTCGTTTGTGGTGAATAAACTACAAACTAAAGCACTAAAGTTCACACCGATAGAACCGGATGAACATTTCCCGTCGATCTGTTCTCGTTCAGACTAGCTGTGTTGCTAAGCTAACGCTAAGCCCTGTGTTTGCAGCAAGTCTGTAAAGTCTCAGGACTTATGCTTGGCAGGCCTGTTCTCCGTGTGAACGTCTTCCAAAGCTCCCGTTAACTCTCCGTCATATCAACATCCATCACAACAACATCCAACATCCACCTGCTCAGACGGGCTTCAAAGTCACGAGTGAATGAAAACATGCGACAGCACCGAACACACATTAACCCTCACGTATCACTGGTCAGTGAAACAGAGAGCGTCCTCTCCGCGGTGTTCGCTCTGCAGCGATGGATCAGACTTACCATCGCTCCTCTTCAACACACGCTGCAGCTCTGCTGTCGGACATTCAGTTTCAGGGATTTCAAAATATGGAAACGTTTCAGGCGGCGGGGTGAAGGGAGCAACCAGGCGTCAAGCATTTATCATGCAAAGGGTCCGTTAAGAGCTGCTCACACACACACACACACTCACACACGACACACACACACACACACACTGACACACACACACTGACACACACACACACACTGACACACACACACACACACTGACACACACACACACACACACACACACACTGACACACACACACACATCCACACACACACACACACATCCACACACACTCACACACTGACACACACACACACACACACTGACACACACACACACACACTGACACACACACACACACACTGACACACACACACACATCCACACACACACACACACATCCACACACACTCACACACACACACACTCACACACACGCATCACACACACACACTCACACACTGACACACACACACACACACACACACACACACACACACACACACACACACTCATACACACACACACACACACTCACACACTGACACACACACACTCACACACACACACTCACACACACACACTCACACGCTGACACACACACACACACTCACACACTGACACACACACACACACACTCACACACACACACACACATCCACACACACTCACACTCACACACTGACACACACACACACACACACTGACACACACACACACACTCACACTCACACACACATCCACACACACTCACACTCACACACTGACACACACACACACACACTGACACACTGACACACACACACACTGACACACACACACACACTCACACACACACTGGAGTTAGTGCAGTCAGGGTGTGTCGGGGCCTCCGGGACGTTGCAGTGTGTTAGCAGCCTTCAGTGAGTTCAGGGTTCAGGGTTCAGTGAGTTCAGGGTTCAGTGAGTTCAGGGTTCAGGGTTCAGTGAGTTCAGGGTTCAGTGAGTTCAGGGTTCAGTGAGTTCAGGGTTCAGTGAGTTCAGGGTTCAGGGTTCAGTGAGTTCAGGGTTCAGTGAGTTCAGGGTTCAGTGAGTTCAGAGTTCAGGGTTCAGTGAGTTCAGGGTTCAGGGGTTCTCTTGGGGGGCGCTGGTCTTACCACGCTTGGAGGGTTTACTGGACAAAGAGGCCGAGCGCTGAGAGACATCTGAGAGCAGAGGACAGCGTCAGTGCTTCATCTTCATCATCATCATCATCATCGTCAGCTGGCATCAGCAGCACAACATTACTCTTCTTCTTTGGTTTCAAGGATGAAACACTGAATGTTCAGCTCGTTTACACACACGTCCTGCTGTTGACTGATGAAGTGATGAAGTGATGAAGTGATGAACTGGAGCTGTTTGTCACGTTTCAGTCTGTGAACTGGTTCAACATGAAGTGCCCAAGAACTTCCTTTATGTTTCAGAGCATGTTGTGTGAGGAGACTGATGATCCTCACGTTAACAGAGAGAAGGT
>CM051690.1:31786801-31791394 GCA_028022725.1 Lycodopsis pacificus | reverse complement strand
CGCCCTAAAGCATCCCCTGCATGGTCTGTTCGAGACCTGTCAATCACTGTGTAGCCCCGCCCTAAAGCATCCCCTGCTTTATGGTCTATTAGAGACCTGTCAATCACCGTGTAGCCCCGCCCTAAAGCATCCCCTGCTTTATGGTCTCCCCGTGGTGTTTACCTGTAGTGACCGTGTGGTGTTTACCTGTAGTGATCGCGTGGTGTTTACCTGTAGTGATCGCGTGGTGTTTACCTGTCGTGACCGTGTGGTGTTTACCTGTAGTGATCGCGTGGTGTTTACCTGTAGTGATTGTGTGGTGTTTACCTGTGGTGATCGCGTGGTGTTTACCTGTAGTGATCGCGTGGTGTTTACCTGTAGTGATCGCGTGGTGTTTACCTGTAGTGATCGCGTGGTGTTTACCTGTAGTGATCGCGTGGTGTTTACCTGTCGTGACCGTGTGGTGTTTACCTGTAGTGATCGCGTGGTGTTTACCTGTAGTGATTGTGTGGTGTTTACCTGTGGTGATCGCGTGGTGTTTACCTGTAGTGATCGCGTGGTGTTTACCTGTAGTGATCGCGTGGTGTTTACCTGTAGTGATCGCGTGGTGTTTACCTGTAGTGATCGCGTGGTGTTTACCTGTAGTGATCGTGTGGTGTTTACCTGTAGTGATCGCGTGGTGTTTACCTGTAGTGATCGCGTGGTGTTTACCTGTAGTGATCGTGTGGTGTTTACCTGTAGTGATCGCGTGGTGTTTACCTGTAGTGACCGTGTGGTGTTTACCTGTAGTGATCGCGTGGTGTTTACCTGTAGTGATCGCGTGGTGTTTACCTGTAGTGATCGCGTGGTGTTTACCTGTAGTGATCGCGTGGTGTTTACCTGTAGTGACCGTGTGGTGTTTACCTGTAGTGATCGCGTGGTGTTTACCTGTGGTGATCGCGTGGTGTTTACCTGTGGTGATCGCGTGGTGTTTACCTGTAGTGACCGTGTGGTGTTTACCTGTAGTGACCGCGTGGTGTTTACCTGTAGTGATCGCGTGGTGTTTACCTGTAGTGATCGTGTGGTGTTTACCTGTAGTGACCGTGTGGTGTTTACCTGTAGTGACCGTGTGGTGTTTACCTGTAGTGACCGTGTGGTGTTTACCTGTAGTGACCGTGTGGTGTTTACCTGTAGTGATCGCGTGGTGTTTACCTGTAGTGATCGCGTGGTGTTTACCTGTAGTGATCGCGTGGTGTTTACCTGTAGTGATCGCGTGGTGTTTACCTGTAGTGATTGTGTGGTGTTTACCTGTGGTGATCGTGTGGTGTTTACCTGTAGTGATCGCGTGGTGTTTACCTGTCGTGATCGCGTGGTGTTTACCTGTCGTGACCGTGTGGTGTTTACCTGTAGTGATCGCGTGGTGTTTACCTGTAGTGATTGTGTGGTGTTTACCTGTGGTGATCGCGTGGTGTTTACCTGTAGTGATCGCGTGGTGTTTACCTGTAGTGATCGCGTGGTGTTTACCTGTAGTGACCGTGTGGTGTTTACCTGTAGTGATCGCGTGGTGTTTACCTGTAGTGATCGCGTGGTGTTTACCTGTCGTGATCGCGTGGTGTTTACCTGTCGTGACCGTGTGGTGTTTACCTGTAGTGATCGCGTGGTGTTTACCTGTAGTGACCGTGTGGTGTTTACCTGTAGTGATCGCGTGGTGTTTACCTGTGGTGATCGCGTGGTGTTTACCTGTAGTGACCGTGTGGTGTTTACCTGTAGTGACCGTGTGGTGTTTACCTGTAGTGATCGCGTGGTGTTTACCTGTGGTGATCGTGTGGTGTTTACCTGTAGTGACCGTGTGGTGTTTACCTGTAGTGATCGTGTGGTGTTTACCTGTAGTGACCGTGTGGTGTTTACCTGTAGTGACCGTGTGGTGTTTACCTGTAGTGATCGTGTGGTGTTTACCTGACAGCAGGGTGAAGGTGACGGAGTAGATGCCGTTGTCCTTGGTGGCGCTGGTGCTCTCTGTGTAGGTGATGTCCACCTGGAACTTAACCGGCTTCTGGAACACCGTGGGACCGGCCGTGGACTTGTACTCCGCCCGGAAGCTGGTCTGAGAGATGACGCTGTGGCTCAGACTGGGGATCTGAGGGGGGGAGGAGGGGGGGGTCAGCAACAACAACAGACGTGAGGGGAGAGACGGCAGCAGAACGTTGCATTCAAACACGTTTCTGCAGAGTCAGCGTCGGAGACGAGAACAGAGACGTGAAGTCAGACGTGTTCAGCTGAGTGTGGAGAAGTTATTCTGTGTTTGTACCGTTATAGAACTGAAAGAAGGAACAAAGTCGTCTTTAAAGGAACATTTCTGTGTGTTTGATTGACAGCTGAGACATAACGTCAACAATAAGCATCATTGTTCAGTTTAACAGCCGTCGAACTAAATAATCATTGATAAATGGTCAATTGAGTGTAATTTGAACATTCGTCAAGTTATTTTACTGTTAAACAATGAAGTGACAATTAATGTTTACAAATTATTAGCTGTAATTGTATATTATTTATCATATTTGTATGTTATAATAAACAGTGAACGAATGTAATTGTTTTCGCCTCTTCAGCTATTAAATAAGATATATCATATATACATTATATATATATATATATGTATTACATTATATATAATTATTTCATATTACAACAAATATTGATACAATTTGATAAGTAACATAACATAGCTTATTGTTAAACATTTCATTGTTGTTGAGAGTAAAATAACTATGAACTAAAGTTTAATTAAAGCCGACTTTGACATTTATTAATGATGGTTATTAAAAAGATTCACCGGCTGAGGCGCATGTTTATAAGATGAATAGCTCTTCACTGAGCTTCAAATATGAATATTTGAACCGGCAGAATACTTGTATTTATTATCTGGGGACCATTTTTTCATCCAGAACACAATGTTTAAATGTTTAAAAATAAAATGTAAGACTGAAATAAATGTAAGTTTTGGATATTGGTCCACAAACCTTTGACATATAAACAATGAAAGCAGCTGGTCTTCCTCATTAAAGACATTTACAGAATGACGAGTGTTGAACATGAAACATGTTCTTTCGTGGCAGTAATCTTGTATAATACGGATATAGAAGCAAACGTTCATGTTCTCTGTCTGGCCTCGGCTCTCGAAACTGGATTCATAAACTCATTTATGTTTCTCTTAATATGAGCAGCGAGAAGAAGAGAAGCGATGATGGAGGTCTGCACTCACGGAGAGGAAGGCGTGGACGATGTCGGCCTTTATCGAGTTGAGAGGTTTGTCTCTGATCACGATGAAGATCTGCTCCTCCTTCTCCAGGTTGATGAAGTTACCGAACCACGACTTCTTAGCCAGTCTGTGGGGGGGGGGGGCACAACACATCAGCCGGGTGGGCCACAACATTTAGACTCCAACGCAGGTTTAAAGGCAGACTTGTTACTCACTCTGGAGAAGAGTCTGGAGTTAGACTGGACATGTCCTCCTGGGTGGGAACTGTGGAAGTAAGAGGTCACAGGTCACAGAGTGGACTTCCTCCCGTCCTCACATGCAGCGCTCCGGCTTCTAATTCACATAAATGCAATGAATGGAGAGGATCTGGTCTCAGTTGGTCCGGAGGGATTTTACTGAATAGATGTTCCACTTCCTGTGACGAGACGGTTATCTGGTGTTTGACTCGGCCCGAGGCTGCAGAGTCCCCTGAGCTACGAGCAGTCTGATGCATAAACACACAGATAAGAGAGAGATAATATCCGAAAGACCTTTAATCTGAAAATCTACTCCACCTTGCATTTTCCTGCGGTGGAAGCGCGGCGAGCCCAGGAAGCTGTTCTTGATGGAGTTGAGGCGCGTCCTCCAGGGCATGCCGCCGATGGACGGGCTGGGCGGCGGCGTCGGGCTGGGCGTGCCCGCCGGGCTGTCCTTGGGCGTGTGCACCGGGGTGCCTTTGGGGGTGGGGAGAGGGCTTCCTCTGGGGGAGGGGTGGGGGGTCACCTGCGTGATGGGGACAGATTTGCCGTTGTGGTCAAGGTGGAGGTGGTGGTGGTGGTGGTGGTGGTGGTGGCGGCGGCGGGGCGACATAGGGGGCACGGGGGAGAGGGGGATGGACAGCTTGGGGGGGACGGTGAGGGGAGGGTGGCGTCTCACCCGGGGACTGTTGGGGGTGCAGGGCGTGGAGGGCTCAGATTTGGGGGCGGTGGGGCTCTGCGCCGTGTTGGGGAGCGGGTTGGACCGGGTGGTCTGCAGGGGCTTCTCGGACACTTTGGGCTTGGCGGGGAGGGTCTGCGTGCGGGGGTGCATGAGGGGGGGCCCCATCTTTGGCTGGTAGGAGTTGGGCGTGCGCGGCCCCACCCCGTTGAGGCGGACCTCGGGGGAGCGGGTGGGGCTGCAGTTGGGGGACTGACACAGGTCGGGGGACTGGGGGGGGATGAAGAACCGCCGGGTGGGCTGCGATTGGCCATGCACCGTGACACATGACGGCAGAGTCAGCCAATGAGAGAAGCCGAGAGGAACACCACATATTCCCATTTTAAAAATTCAAAACAAAAAAACACAGCGGGGAAATTGTACAAAAAAAAGAAAAAGCAGCGTGTCGGATGGGTTGAGAG
>CM051690.1:31776801-31779301 GCA_028022725.1 Lycodopsis pacificus | reverse complement strand
ATTTACTAAAAACAAGGGGGGGGGGCAGACAGAAAAACCAAGACACAGACAGAAAAGGTCGTCACATACGGGGAATCCTAAATGTTGAGCATGCATCAGAAAAGAACGTGTCACAAATGTATCACCAGAAAATGAAGAAGAAGAAAACAAAGAATCACACAAGAACTCAGTTCATGCACAGCAGCCAGAAAGCAGGAGGAGGAACGTTCATGAGTCATGCTGGAGTCAGTGTCCTTCAACACGCCGCCTCACTGTCAACCAACTAACTAACTAACTAACTAACTAACTAACTAACTAACTAACTAACTAACTAACTAACTAACTAACAGACTGGATCAACATCATGAGTCATGCTGGAGTCAGTGTCCTTCAACACGCCGCCTCACTGTCAACCAATTAACTAACTAACTAATTAACAGACTGGATCAACATCATGAGTCATGCTGGAGTCAGTGTCCTTCAACACACCGCCTCACTGTCAACCAACTAACTAACTAACTAACTGACTAACTAACTAACTAACTAACTAACTAACTAACAGACTGGATCAACATCATGAGTCATGCTGGAGTCAGTGTCCTTCAACACGCCGCCTCACTGCCAACCAATTAACTAACTAACTAACTAACAGACTGGATCAACATCATGAGTCATGCTGGAGTCAGTGTCCTTCAACACACCGCCTCACTGTCAACCAACTAACTAACTGACTAACTAACTAACTAACTAACTAACTAACTAACAGACTGGATCAACATCATGAGTCATGCTGGAGTCAGTGTCCTTCAACACGCCGCCTCACTGTCAACCAACTAACTAACTAACTAACTAACTAACTAACTAACTAACTAACTAACTAACTAACAGACTGGATCAACATCATGAGTCATGCTGGAGTCAGTGTCCTTCAACACGCCGCCTCACTGCCAACCAATTAACTAACTAACTAACTAACAGACTGGATCAACATCATGAGTCATGCTGGAGTCAGTGTCCTTCAACACACCGCCTCACTGTCAACCAACTAACTAACTAACTAACTAACTGACTAACTAACTAACTAACTAACTAACTAACAGACTGGATCAACATCATGAGTCATGCTGGAGTCAGTGTCCTTCAACATGCCGCCTCACTGTCAACCAATTAACTAACTAACTAACTAACAGACTGGATCAACATCATGAGTCATGCTGGAGTCAGTGTCCTTCAACACACCGCCTCACTGTCAACCAACTAACTAACTAACTAACTGACTAACTAACTAACTAACTAACTAACAGACTGGATCAACATCATGAGTCATGCTGGAGTCAGTGTCCTTCAACACGCCGCCTCACTGCCAACTAACTAACTAACTAACAGACTGGATCAACATCATGAGTCATGCTGGAGTCAGTGTCCTTCAACACGCCGCCTCACTGTCAACTAACTAACTAACTAACTAACTAACTAACTAACTAACTAACTAACTAACAGACTGGATCAACATCATGAGTCATGCTGGAGTCAGTGTCCTTCAACACGCCGCCTCACTGTCAACCAACTAACTAACTAACTAACTAACTAACTAACTAACTAACTAACTAACAGACTGGATCAACATCATGAGTCATGCTGGAGTCAGTGTCCTTCAACACGCCGCCTCACTGCCAACTAACTAACTAACTAACTAACTAACTAACTAACTAACTAACTAACAGACTGGATCAACATCATGAGTCATGCTGGAGTCAGTGTCCTTCAACACGCCGCCTCACTGTCAACCAACTAACTAACTAACTAACTAACTAACTAACTAACAGACTGGATCAACATCATGAGTCATGCTGGAGTCAGTGTCCTTCAACACGTCGCCTCACTGCCAACTAACTAACTAACTAACTAACTAACTAACTAACTAACTAACTAACTAACAGACTGGATCAACATCATGAGTCATGCTGGAGTCAGTGGGGAGACGTCTGCTGGTGAGCATCGTCTACATGAAGGTCTGACAATCAGGATGTGAAACGTGTCAAATGAAACATAACTCGTCGTGTTGTGTTTTAACTTGGTTTTTGCCTAAACCTTAGTTTTGCTTTGTGACCTGATTTCATCTCCCCAAATAAGTAGATTGCGTAATACTTAGAGAAGAAACTCAATATTTCAGAGATTTATGTGGTAAATTCACGAGAGAAATCCATATTCTCTGAGATTATAAAGTCATAAATGTACATGTTTTTTTGTTAAGGAAGCAGATCTTGAGCCTGTTGACTATTTCAATCATAAGTCATTTTTAAAAACTGAATTATAGAGATTTAAGTAATACATTTGTGATGAATAAATGTAATATTCTCTGAGATTAAAGAAGCAAATACTTGTGATTTTGCTGTAAATACGATATTACCCATGAGCATCAGCCACCGTCAGAAGAATCACAGCGAAAGACTCAAACCGTTCTTTTAATTTGTCGTAGCTGCTCCATGTTCGGAGTGTTTCAGGAATATTTCTCTGAATA
>CM051690.1:31754301-31766801 GCA_028022725.1 Lycodopsis pacificus | reverse complement strand
CACAAGAAGAGACGAGGGCCCCAAAAGACCCCCACAAGAAGAGACGAGGGCCCCAAAGGACCCCCACAAGGACCCCCACAAGAAGAGACGAGGGCCCCAAAAGACCCCCACAAGAAGAGACGAGGGCCCCAAAAGACCCCCACAAGAAGAGACGAGGGCCCCAAAGGACCCCCACAAGAAGAGACGAGGGCCCCAAAAGACCCCCACAAGAAGAGACGAGGGCCCCAAAGGACCCTCACAAGAAGAGACGAGGGCCCCAAAAGACCCCCACAAGAAGAGACGAGGGCCCCAAAGGACCCCCACAAGAAGAGACGAGGGCCCCAAAAGACCCCCACAAGAAGAGACGAGGGCCCCAAAAGACCCCCACAAGAAGAGACGAGGGCCCCAAAGGACCCCCACAAGAAGAGACGAGGGCCCCAAAGGACCCCCACAAGAAGAAACGAGGGCCCCAAAAGACCCCCACAAGAAGAGACGAGGGCCCCAAAAGACCCCCACAAGAAGAAACGAGGGCCCCAAAAGACCCCCACAAGAAGAGACGAGGGCCCCAAAAGACCCCCACAAGAAGAGACGAGGGCCCCAAAGGACCCCCACAAGGACCCCCACAAGAAGAGACGAGGGCCCCAAAAGACCCCCACAAGAAGAGACGAGGGCCCCAAAAGACCCCCACAAGAAGAGACGAGGGCCCCAAAGGACCCCCACAAGAAGAGACGAGGGCCCCAAAAGACCCCCACAAGAAGAGACGAGGGCCCCAAAGGACCCCCACAAGAAGAGACGAGGGCCCCAAAAGACCCCCACAAGAAGAGACGAGGGCCCCAAAGGACCCTCACAAGAAGAGACGAGGGCCCCAAAAGACCCCCACAAGAAGAGACGAGGGCCCCAAAGGACCCTCACAAGAAGAGACGAGGGCCCCAAAAGACCCCCACAAGAAGAGACGAGGGCCCCAAAAGACCCCCACAAGAAGAGACGAGGGCCCCAAAAGACCCCCACAAACAGTAAGATGAAACTGAGATGTGGGCCCCAAAATAAAACGTTGTTCATGAATGAAGCTTGAATTCGTCCCTTTTGGCCAGACATTTATTTTCGATATCTTTGATGTCTGAACTCTTAAGAAAGGCAGATCCTAATTACATGTTGACTTATACTTCACACGCTATTGAAATAACTTTATGTATTTTGGGTATTTTTAAAAGACAGATGCAGTCCAGTCTCAAGGCAAGACCCCCGTCCTGCCCTGTTCCTGAACCTTTGACCTCCTCAGCACATGTTTCATGTTTCAGATTTAGAACACTGGTGGAGTCTGAACCTCGCAGAATGAACTGTTCAGGTTGCTGAGAGTCGCGGTGAGACTCAGAGGTTCAACACAAACACTCTGCTGAGGAATCACCAGGACAACTAGAACAATACGTTTTGGGTCAACATGTAAATATAGTGCTGATTTTACAAAGAATGAAGTAAAACCTCACGGCTGCATTATTTCTGAGAGCAGCATCGCCTCCATCGTTTGACTTATGATGATGAGGAACTGCAGGCTGAATATTTAGCCCAATAAATCCACGTCCTTCGTGCAGCGCTTCTGAGCCGGAGGAGTCGGCTTTCGGCGTTCCACATGACCGAGTCTGGGAAGCACCCGAGTCAGCGGTTAGCTGTGGGGCCCGGGACACCTTGGACCAGCAGGAGTCCGACCAAACATTGTGAAGGCTGAAGAAACAAACAACCTGAAAGCTTTCCACTGTTTCCACAACACAGCTCAACTAAAAGCTCACTGGAGATCAGTGCGTCCTTCTGAAGCTGCACTCATCACTGCTTATGTCTCAAAAACACCTCAAATAACTCCTGCTGAGTCATAATGAGGCTCAGAGTCATGGTACATTCAGTAACATCTCTCTGAAAGACAAGAGACAGGAGAGAAAACCAGAACCAGTCAACTCAAACTCTGGAGCTTTAACATCCTGTTCATGACATCAACGACTGTCGTGGATTTACTTGACGAGACGTATATTTATTAGTCAGAGGTGCAACAGAGACGGAAGTGTTATGAACGTGAAGAACGGTGAGTCAGCAAGAGGAAGGTTTACAGAAGTAACAGTAGATCCTCCTCTTCAGAGCATCACCGCTGTTCAGGACTCTGGACCAGAGTCTGGACTCTGGATGGACTCGTACTCACCCACAGCTGGTCTCCAGCAGACTGTCCCCGACCTGCAGAGACGCCATGCCGAAGTCTGCTATCCTGATGTTGTTCTTCTCGTCCAACAACAAGTTCTCGGGCTTCAGATCTCTGTGGCTGGAGGACGACAGGAAACACAAATGTTGATCTGAAGTGAAAACCTTCTTTACACCTGAAGGACAACAGGAAGCTCTTCTTTCCTCCAGACCTCCACCAGCTAACAGTGCTAACAGTGCTAACAGCGCTAACAGTGGTTCTTCTTGATACAACCGTAGAATATTCATCTCTTTATGAAGCTGTATTACACATCTCTGCTTTCAGTGGTCGTGAATCTTCCATAAGTCAGACGTGGAGCACAGAGGACATCTAGAGGCACTGAGTCAACTGGACGTCATGAAGACGTTTCGCTTCTGGAACAGTTCTGCAGCTGAAGAATCTCTTCAGCTTCCTGTTTCCTTCTGAATGAACACTTCTACGGAACAAAGTGTCGCTTGTTTCTCTTTCATGGCGTTCTGGAAAGTTAATAAATAATAAAATGAAATCTTATCTTGAATTAGATCTTCTCTGCGGGCTCATCACGAGTCACTAACTAACGGACCTTTTAGCTAGCTAGCAAACAATCTCACATCTATTTTGGTTTAAATTTGTTTTCTAAACATTCATAATAGTAATGTGTATATTCTCTGTGAGAGCAAACACACCATATGGAGTGGCTGTGGCAGAAGTCCAGCGCTGAGATGATCTGTCTGAAGAACTTGCGGGCCTCTTTCGGCGTTAGCCGGCCCTTTTTCACCAGGTAGTCGAACAGCTCCCCCCCGGAGACGTGCTCCAGCACCAGGTACCTGCAGAGGAAGAGGACGGTCAGAGGAGGAAGAAAGACCGTGACGTGAGTCATCTAGGACTCGGTCAGATGATGGAAGACTTCCCATCCTTCGTGTCTGTGTGATGTCTGCATGCTGCTCTACTAGTTGATTTCACTCACGTCGAAATCAATGCAGCGTTCTAACGTTGAAGTCTTAGAAATGGTCTCAGAGCTCCTGCACCAGGCTGGGGCTGCAACTAACCGTTATTTTTATTGTTGATGAATCTAAACCATGACGTCCTCAAATGTCTTGTTTTGGCCACAAAGATATTCAGTTCATCATGAAAGAGGAGGAAAGAAAGAAACTAAAGAAAGTCACATTTAAGAAGCTGGAATCTGAGAATTCTGACTTTTTTAATCAAAACATCACTTTAACTGATTATCTTATATTAATAGTTGGCGATTATTATAATAGTTGAGAACTAATGGAATAATCGTTGCAATCCAAGCTTTGACGTTTCGAGAATATTATAGATAAACACGTAACTGCTCAGATAAATAACAACAATTACATCCGTCTGCTGCTTCAGCACCACGGACAGCGCACACGTCTCCTCAGTGAGCCTGCTGCTGTGTTCAGATAAAGGATCAACGTGGATCACCTGCTGCTCTCACCAACAGGTCATCAGATGAAAGACTGAAGAGAACACACCTGCATCTTCCTTCACTTCATTCTTCAAACCTGTCAGATAGCTTCAGCACAACACAGAGAGACGGAATATTTACATCTGGAATGTAGAAAGTCTCCTGAAATTGAAAAACGTTTACAGTTCCTCACTTTCATTGTTCCTCAGAATGAAAGAGGCCTTAATGAAGTAATCGAGTCATAAACCACAGAGTATTTGGCGACGGCGTGTTGAAGTTGTACCACAGTAAGTTGGCGCGTAAATCCTCCAGAAAATCCCGACCCGTGTTGGTCTGCGTGTCTGTGGTTTGAACGGTGTCTCGGAGACATCTCTGGTCCTCGCTCTCCTTCCTGCTCGTGATTCACGAGCAGATTAAAGGATCTGCTGGAGCGTTTAGCTGTCAGAGCTATTTAAATTAGAAGCGTGTTTGGCGTGTGATTTGTGATTTGTGAGCGGGACGTTCTCTTTAAAACGGTTTGCGTCCAACAACGAGCGTCCGTCGCCGTCCTCGCAACATTAAGAAAACAAATCATCATCAATTATTGAAGAGCGCATTAAGCCGTGCCACTGGAGCGCGGCCGCCACATGCAGCAGATGAATGTAGGCGATAAAACGGGGCGTTACCGCCACACGGCTGCAGCACGTCGGTTACAGTGAGGGGGGGGGGGGGGGGGCAATAAAACACGTCCTGCTCCAATAAACCACACAACTCACTGCACTTTGAAGGAAACCTTGAATTGCTCTGCTGTCGACAGCTCCGGCACTTTATTTCACATCTGATCGACGCCGTTCTTCAGCTCTGAAAGCCAGACTGAGATTTTAACTCTCCTCACTTTGTGAAGAAATATAAACTATAATAGTGCAGACTTGTTTATCCCTCAAAAGACAGTAAGACAGTGTTTCGCAAGCCGTCCCTCACTGAAAAATCACAAGCAGCTTATTTTTCCGTTCATTGCTGGTGAACCGTAGTCTGTATAAGAAGTGGACACATAGTCATGACGTCGGTTTGTGGATGTTTTGAAGCCTCGAGTTCAGTGTTTTGGACGTCGCCATCTTGTTTTTTTGCAACCAGTGAACAGGAAGTGACCATATCTGGACTGAGGAGGAGACGTAGAGACGCTGTATGTCTCTGGTAGAGACCTGTCAATCAGCGGGTAGCCCCGCCCTAAAGCATCCCTGAACATCATGCTGTATTGAAGAAGACTTGAAACTAGAGATTGAGACATAAACTCATGTTTACAATGTTTACTGAGGGAATAAATCAAGAGAGAAGTAGAGTCATTTTCTATAGACTTCTATACAACCAGAGGAGTCGCCCCCTGGTGGACACTAGAGAGAATGCAGCTTTAACACGTGAAGCTTTGACTTCACTCTACAGAACCAGAAGTCCTTATGTTGGTAGCAAAGTGGAAGTTAGGTGCCGTAGTATAAAGAGAGATAATGACAGAGATATATACAATAAGACAGAGTATGGGGTTGGATGGACGGTCAATAAAACCTCAACGTTGACTTATTTGAACTTAACATTTTGGGAAACAACAATCGATTCTGTCCTTTTGACCGTCCGACTTGTTAATGTCAGACATTAAAACATGTTTTGTATTTTCTTTGTGAAAATGTTAACACACAAAAGCATTTGCTTTAATCAGGCAGTTCACCAGATGTCAGCACTAAAGTTGTAGATTAAAATAAAACCGTAACTGATTGGAATGATCCCTGAAAACTGCAAAAATAATAACTCACAAGTTTAAAATGTTACTTTGAGCCCTAAAGGTTAAATATGTTAAATATCCCCGTGAAGCTGTGTTTAAAGCCAGAGGAACATGTTGATGAAATGAATCTTAAAAGAGAAGAGTGATGATGATGATCACAGCGTAAACATGTACTCACAGGTATTTCTTGTTTTCGTAGACGTCGTGCAGCTTTAAGACGTGAGGATGCTCGATGAGCTTCAGAATGGCTATCTCCCGCTCCACCTGCAGAGAGACGCAGACGTTCAGGACATCGTTCACGTCAAGTCTCACATCGTAAAGCCATCGCCTCATTTCACGTGTGTTGTTCGGTTTCTGATGCAACAAAAACTCAGAAATGTAACATCTGTTCGGACTCGTGAACTTATACATTTGATGTATTATTTTTAAAGTTAGTGTTGTAGTTTGATTCGTCACAGGAAGCAAGCATTATGAAACATATTCAATGTTTTAAGCACACATCTATGAGACCAATATATATCAGAACTGAATATAGTCTGAGTGTAACATATAACCCGTTTGACTCGATGTAGGACTTGGAATTTTTTTTTTAAAAAGAACTTTGGAAGACCCTGGAAATACTGGTGTCAAAAGGTTGGGACTTTCTCGGACGATATTAGGTAAATGAAACTTGTCGAGACCGTAAACAAATGACTTCATTATTTCCTGGGCAACAGAGGAGGAGTTTAAATAAAGGAGGAGCAATGGCCCCAGACGGAGGAGCTACAGTACACAGGACGAAGTCTGGAGCAGAATATTCAGTTGGTCTCCGGCGTCTGCTCGCGTATATTTCTTTCTTAAAGAATAAACTCCATTTCATCGAACTCCGACCGTTTCCAGTGATTTCTTTGAACATTTTCAGCAAATTACAGAATGTAATTGCGTGTAGCAGCGGTTCAGACTTCGTGGACTGGACCAGTCGGAGCTCCTGTTCCCAACATTAGTATTTGATGCCTGACTCTTCTATTCAAACACACTCATGCTGCAGCAGCCATTCAGTAAATATGAAAAACATATGCTGAATGATAACTTTAGCATGCTAACAAGCTAACAAGGACAATGCTAACATTCTCATCAGTACTAATGCTCAAAGTATTGGACAGATTTTAATTCTTGCATTAATGCACCGTGTAAATATTTGATGCTGAACAGAAGATTCAGCATCATCCCCCAACCATCATCATCATCATCATCATCATCATCACCATCATCATCATCAACATCATCTTCATCTTTACATGACGCAGTTTAAAGTCGAAGCGTAGTTAAAAAATTAAAAACATAACTTGTTCCTCACGTGTATGTTTTAAAGTACAGTCAGAAACAGTAAAAACACGCATTGATTTAAAATATTGAATATATTCATCTGTCGCTGAAAATAGTGAAACAAATGTAACATTTCCTCTCGTTTGAATGACGTTCACAACTACTTCCAAGGTGCACAGAGGAAAGTCAAACCTCCATCAACACTTGTCTCGTATCATTACAACTTTATTGATCATTTGTTGAAGAACAATGCGTCTCGGTCTAAACAACAAAGTTGTTCTTTACGCTGCTGGTGTTGCTCTTCTGAATAATGTTGCCGAACATCAACAGAAAGAATTTAAATAAGAACAAATGTTTGCAAGCTAATGCTAAAGATGTTAGCATGTCGGGGCTCGGAGCTGAGAATCATAGAAGTCAGACGGTTTGACTGTTGATCTGTCATAAAACAGAAAGCAAGACTTGTATTGTGAACTAGAAAATGCATTTCCTGCTGAAAATGCGTTGGAATGCTGAAAGCTGAAATTAATTGTGAAAAAATTGCTGAAAATTAAGAAATGGGAGACTATCTGTCTGAAAAATGTTGAAGCCGAAAGCATTTAAACTGCACTGCTGAAAACCTTCTAGTTGAAATGTCTAACTATGGTGTCTGTAGCTGAAAGTATGAGGAAGAAGAAGGCTTTGAAAGTTGAAGTACAACAGGATTTGAAGATTTTCTCCATAGAGATCCCATTCAAAAGAAAATTGCAAAAAGCTTCATTCAAAAAGTTTAAAGATTACAAAAATGAAAAGTCAAAGCACCCCTCTCCTGAAAGAGCTGAACATTTTGATATTTGAACAATTTCTGTAGCTTAAACACATTTCAGAAGTAGTGATATTTGTAGTAATAGTAGTAGAAGTTGGAGTTGAAGTAGAAGTATTATTAGTAGTAGAAGTATTAATAGCATTAGAATAAGTAGTAGTAGTAGCAGTAGTGATATTTGTAAGAGTAGTAGTAGAAGTCGTAGTTGTAGTAGAAGTATTAGTAGTTAGAAGAAGTATTAGTATTCAGACGAAGTAGTAGCCTAGTATCAGTAGTCGTAGTAATAGCTGTAGTAGTGGTCGTAGTATTTAATATAACAGTAGTAGTAGTAGTAGTAGTAGTAAAAGTAATGGCAGTATTTGAAGTCGCAGTAGTAGTAGTACTAGTAGCAGTCGTACTAATAGCTGTAGTAGTATTAGTACTGGTAGTAGCATGAATAGCAGTAGTGGCAGTTGTAGTATAAGTAATAGTAGTAGTGGTAGTAATAGCAGTAGTGGTAGTAATAATATTGATGGTAGCAGTAATAGCACTAGTAATAGTAGCAACAGCAAAAGTTGTAGTAGAAGTAGTAGCAGCAGTAGTAGTTGTCGCAGTATTAGTAAGAGCATTCATTTTTTCAACAAAAAAGCCTAATTTTGAGTTTAATGTTTAAATACAGTTAATCCATGAGGCTTTTATTTTGAAAGGGTGGGACTGGGTGGGGGAGGGAGGGGGAGAGGAGACATAATCATAATGTTTGACAAACATAAACAGAGGTTATTAAATGACAGGCTTCATCACAAGCTGTTCAGTTAGAATTCACTCTCTGGGGATTTTATTTTGAAATGGGGTGTGGGGTGTGGGGGAGAAGGGGAGAGGAGACGGAATCATAATGTTAGATAAACACAACCCGGTTATTAAATGACAGGCTCATCACAAGCATTTCAGTTAGGATTCATTCTGTGGGGCTTTTATTTTAAAATGGCGTGTGTGTGTGTGTGTGTGTGTGTGGGGGAGGTGGAGGAGGGTGGAAAGACCTCTAAAGAGTCCTAAGACCTGAATGACTGTATGAGAGACACACAGAGACAGAGAGAGAGAGAGAGAGAGAGAGAGAGAGAGGAGTGTATGTGCGCTTGTGTCTGTGAGTCTGTGTGTTTATCAACATCACTAATTGGCTCAATCGCGAACACCTGTGTGCCTGAAGCCATTTCATGGAGATAACACAGGGAGACGCCGCTCAAACAAATCATCAAAACTCCCATAACCGTAGCTCCTATTGCTCCGATATTAATAATTGAGAGGGAGGCTGAGTTGACGAACAGATCCTGTAAAAATTGTGTCTGTAGTTTAAAAAAATGTGGCTTAACTGGCGATCTAGAAATGGGGTACCGTGTTCTGTGGAAGATGTTTTTGAAGCAAAATTTAACATTGGTCTCTATGGAGCAGAAAGTTGGTTTTCCTGTCAATTAATGGCTTCTGTGTCAAATGTGTAAATCTGTGGGATTCCACAGTAATGTTTCTACGACAAGGACAATATTAGCTACTTTTACATCCAGAAATGATGCATGAAGAGTGAAGATTGTGGACACAGTGGCAAAACACAAATGTTTTTTTCACAAGAATCTCTCTAGCGGTGACATCACGCACTCTAAGCTGCGCAATACACACCCATTATAAAGTCAGAAAAGGGCTGAAAAATCATAAAAGTTAAATTGCTGCAGTTCAAAAAGTTTAAAAGATATCGGAAAGCTGAATTATGCGGCAATAGTTCAGAGTTTTCTCAACATTTGAAAGTTGAAATGGTGTCTTTAGCTGAAAGTATGAGGAAGTTGAAGGATTTGAAAGTTGAAGAAGTTTAAGAGGATTTGAGGATTTAAGAGGATCTTCTCCATAGAAACCCATTCAAAAAAAAGTTGCTAAAAGCTTAACAATTCAAAAAGTTTAAAGGTTAGAAATAGAAAAAGTCATAGCAGAGATGAGCTGAAGGAGCTGAACATTTTCATAGTTGAACGGTTTCTGTAGCTTAAAAAATGAAGAAGAAGAAGCGTTGCAAAAAAGGGGGGACGGAAGAAATACTGGAATAAAGAAACAGGAGGATAACAATAGTTGGAATGCTTAACAGCATTCCAACAATTACAACCTCATAGTAACAACAATGGGTTTCGGTCTAACAATGAAGCAGTTTCAATATCTTCTAAATAATCCGACATCCACAGAAACCAGCTGTTTTCAGAAATAACTCAGCTTTTAAAAAATGAAGATAAAAACACATACAGAAGAGCTTCTGCTGAAGTTATCAGTCGTCAGTGTTTAGGACCCAATGGGTTCGGAGCTGAGAACCATCAACAGTCAGAAAGTGTGAAGAAACAAAACGGTTTTTCAAGGCTGTGTTTGACAATGAGACGAGACGATTTCCCGCCATATGACAGAATTATTAAATCGTTGCCTTCGGGTTCAGTCCATGCAGCTGAAAATGATTCAGACTATTCCAGACACACAGATGCTGCCTGTGGTTTCCTCCCGTGTGTTTCAGCTTTGACCCGCTGGGCTCTTGATGTACTGCGGTCGGCATGGCAGCGGGTCGCAGGCTGGACTGAGTTTAGACCTCCGTCTGTTTCTGCACAGACGCCGACAGACAGACATGACTTCAAACGGAGAGCTGAGAGCGGAGCTCCTGTAATTCCTGCGTATGAAACAGACTGTGTGTAAGAAGTGGACGTAGTCATCGTGACGTCACTCGTTGGTTTGTGGACTGATGCGATTTGACAGTCGCCATATTGGATTACGGCTTTTGGATTACATGTTTTGTTTTTTTGCAACCAGTGAACAGGAAGTGAGCATATCTGGACTGCGGAGGACGTAGAGACCTGTCAATCAGCGTGTAGCCCCGCCCTAAAGCATCCCCTGCTTTATGGTCTGTGTGACTCTAAATGGACCATCATGTACTAAATGAACATCATGCTGTATTGAAGAAGACTTGAAACTAGAGATTGAGACATAAACTCATGTTTACAATGTTTACTGAGGTAATAAATCAAGAGAGAAGTAGAGTCATTTTCTATAGACTTCTATACAACCAGAGGAGTCGCCCCCTGGTGGCCACTAGAGAGAATGCAGCTTTAACACGCGAAGCTTTGACTTCACTCGGCATCTACTGCTCTAAAAGGATGAATAGACGCAAAGATGACGTCACATCAGGGAGTTTCAAGCACAAACAACGGAGCTGATATTATGCACCGACGTTCAACAGAAATCCATCAGAGGAAGAAGTACAGGGACACGTTTACACACACACACACACACACACACACACACACACACACACACACACACACACACACACACACACACACACAGAGCCGGGAAAATCAACCAGAATGCAATGCAGCTTCAGAGATTTGATAACTTCCCTCTTTACTGATCAGTGAGGTCAATACAAGACAAGACGAAGACCAACCTGCTTCTCATCACACTGAGTGAGTGACGTTGAACAGCTCGTCAGTGTGAGGAGGATCTACACGAAGGAGTTATTGTCACACTTGCGTATTAAATGGACCCTTGAGGCCACCCTGTAGCCACGATATCGACATCAGCTTGTTGGAAATGTCAGATTGGTTTCTACATGTTGAGATAATCAATGAGGAGAAACACTCTGTAGCAATCAGGGAAAACCTACATCACAGGTGATCAACATCATCCTTTGATGACACGTCCTATTGATCTCAGAGCCTCATCGCTGCCGAGCTTTAAGCTGCGGAACACAAAGATCATCAGTCACCTGTCTGGTCTGGCGGGGCGATGGCGGCAAATAAATAATGAAAGAATTCCCCTTTAATCTTGAGCCCAGAAGACTCTCAGACAGACTGTCACACAAAAAGCCATCCAGATAACTACGAGATCGGAACCTCTTCAGAGAAGGAGAGAAACTGTTGCTGAGTTTAGCTTCGCCTTCTGCTAGCCTCCTCTGCTGCAACGCAGACAAACAGTGTCCGTGAGACGGAGAGACACGTTGCTAATGGCTGAACTCATAGAGACATGTCCCTCGCTATGTAGCGAGGTAGCTAGCTTCAATGCTACGATGGTTACAGATTATGATCTGCCGATAGCGACGTGCTAAAGAATGAGAGGATGAAGCATGAAGTCATTGGGCAGCGAGCTTGATATCCTCAATCCAAGCAAACAGGACCAGAATATCACTGAATGAATATAATATTATTATTACACATCAATGAACTCAGTTGAGTTCAGTGAGATCATTTAAAGAACCGTAGCTGTCGTACTTATCGAATTCATATATTCTCACACTTCTCCAGCAGGAAGCAGCCAAATCCGCATCACATATTTCATGACGATAGAGTCAGTCCTTTGATCCAGGCTTTAGACCGCTCCCAGGTGAACAACAGGGACTAATGTGTGGGATGGATGCAGGTGCAGAACATCAGCCCATCACATCTAATGAGCACTGAGACACAACGGTGGTCACACAGCGCAGCGTGCAGAGGCTCATTGAACACGTGTAGCCGGTAAACAGACCTTCAGTCCTCCACGCCGGCGGTCATTAAGCCGGATTATGACCCATATGGCTTTTTAATGTGTGGTAATAAAGTGTGTGTGTGGAGAGAAGGCTGGGGAGGGATGGAGGATCGGCTCTCTCCTCACCGGTCACCTCAGCTCGTCTGGGTTCCTGTGGTCAATTATCTCCGACTCGTCGTTGAGCCGACTCAGCAGAATGAGTCCAGCTGTGTTCTGTCATTACAAAAGGCATTAATATATAAGCTTTGATGAAGGTAAGTCAAGCATAATGCAGACTATAACGAAAGAATACGTCTTTAACTCTGAGGCAGCTGATACGTTAATACGAGGAATCGTTAAAGTATGGACCTATCAGGATTGTGCTGCTCCGGTACAATAGAGCCACACTGTCACCAACTGGAGAAATATGATCTCATAATTGGGAAAACTAACGATTAGAGAGAAAGAGAGGCAGACAGAAGGGTTCACGATCTGTGTTCGAAGATATAAAAACGGAATAAGCAGTAAAAACAGGTTTGAA
>CM051690.1:31734301-31751801 GCA_028022725.1 Lycodopsis pacificus | reverse complement strand
GTTTATAGATATGTGTTTATAGATATGTGTTTATAGAGATGTGTTTATAGAGACGTGTTTATAGATATGTGTTTATAGATATGTGTTTATAGAGATGTGTTTATAGATATGTGTTTATAGATATGTGTTTATAGAGATGTGTTTATAGAGATGTGTTTATAGAGATGTGTTTATAGAGACGTGTTTATAGATATGTGTTTATAGATATGTGTTTATAGAGACGTGTTTATAGATATGTGTTTATAGAGACGTGTTTATAGATATGTGTTTATAGATATGTGTTTATAGAGATGTGTTTATAGAGACGTGTTTATAGATATGTGTTTATAGATATGTGTTTATAGAGACGTGTTTATAGATATGTGTTTATAGATATGTGTTTATAGAGATGTGTTTATAGAGACGTGTTTATAGATATGTGTTTATAGATATGTGTTTATAGATATGTGTTTATAGAGACGTGTTTATAGATATGTGTTTATAGATATGTGTTTATAGATATGTGTTTATAGAGACGTGTTTATAGATATGTGTTTATAGATATGTGTTTATAGAGATGTGTTTATAGAGACGTGTTTATAGAGATGTGTTTATAGATATGTGTTTATAGAGATGTGTTTATAGATATGTGTTTATAGATATGTGTTTATAGAGATGTGTTTATAGAGATGTGTTTATAGAGATGTGTTTATAGAGACGTGTTTATAGATATGTGTTTATAGATATGTGTTTATAGAGACGTGTTTATAGAGACGTGTTTATAGATATGTGTTTATAGATATGTGTTTATAGAGATGTGTTTATAGATATGTGTTTATAGATATGTGTTTATAGATATGTGTTTATAGAGACGTGTTTATAGATATGTGTTTATAGATATGTGTTTATAGAGATGTGTTTATAGAGACGTGTTTATAGATATGTGTTTATAGATATGTGTTTATAGAGATGTGTTTATAGATATGTGTTTATAGAGATGTGTTTATAGATATGTGTTTATAGATATGTGTTTATAGATATGTGTTTATAGAGATGTGTTTATAGATATGTGTTTATAGATATGTGTTTATAGATATGTGTTTATAGAGATGTGTTTATAGAGATGTGTTTATAGAGATGTGTTTATAGAGACGTGTTTATAGAGACGTGTTTATAGAGACGTGTTTATAGATATGTGTTTATAGATATGTGTTTATAGAGATGTGTTTATACATATGTGTTTATAGATATGTGTTTATAGATATGTGTTTATAGAGATGTGTTTATAGAGATGTGTTTATAGAGATGTGTTTATAGAGACGTGTTTATAGAGACGTGTTTATAGATATGTTTATAGATACGTGTTTATAGATATGTGTTTATAGAGATGTGTTTATAGAGACGTGTTTATAGAGACGTGTTTATAGAGACGTGTTTATAGAGATGTGTTTATAGAGATGTGTTTAAAGAGATGTGTTTATAGAGATGTGTTTATAGAGATGTGTTTATAGATACGTGTTTATAGATATGTGTTTATAGATATGTGTTTATAGATATGTGTTTATAGAGATGTGTTTATAGAGACGTGTTTATAGAGACGTGTTTATAGATATGTGTTTATAGATACGTGTTTATAGATACGTGTTTATAGAGATGTGTTTATAGAGATGTGTTTATAGAGACGTGTTTATAGAGACGTGTTTATAGAGACGTGTTTATAGAGATGTGTTTATAGAGATGTGTTTATACATATGTGTTTATAGAGACGTGTTTATAGATATGTGTTTATAGAGATGTGTTTAAAGAGATGTGTTTATAGAGACGTGTTTATAGAGATGTGTTTATAGATATGTTTATAGAGATGTGTTTATAGAGATGTGTTTATAGAGATGTGTTTATAGATATGTGTTTATAGAGATGTGTTTATAGAGACGTGTTTATAGAGACGTGTTTATAGATACGTGTTTATAGATACGTGTTTATAGAGACGTGTTTATAGAGACGTGTTTATAGAGATGTGTTTATAGAGATGTGTTTATAGAGATGTGTTTATAGATATGTGTTTATAGATATGTGTTTATAGATATGTGTTTATAGAGATGTGTTTATAGATATGTGTTTATAGATATGTGTTTATAGAGATGTGTTTATAGAGATCACTACTTGCGTTACCAGGAGAGTTTAGTGAAGCAGCTGTGGATTTAAACTGCAGCAGTCAGGGATGAAGAACTGTATTTATATGGAAATGTTCTCGGGTTGTTCTTTTGAGAAGGTTCCACGTGTAACAAGGGGAATGTAAGTGTGTGTGTGTGTGTGTGTGTGTGTGTGTGTGTATTGTGAACAGAGGACACATTCACATGCAAAGAAACATCCGACGCTGCATGAAGTTTGGGATTAAAGAAGAAACAGAAGGAAGTGAACCTGCAGCTCTCTGCTAATGTCAGAAAAGATGGTTTCTCTTCAGAACGCCAACTGAGAGCAGAGTGAGGGGGGGGGGGGGGGGGGGGGGCGCAACATGCAACTCCTCCAGATCCCCTCTTCTGTTGTTTCTTTGGGGGGGGGGGGGGGACTTCATTGTTCGAGAAACAATGAGCAACTCCAGCCAGTCGCTGCCTGTTGCCATGACAACGGGGGCCTTGGCACCTTCTAAAAATAAGACCAAGGGCGGGAGAGGGACCCCCCCCACACACACACACACACACACACACACACATCAGACAGACAGACAGACAGACGAGGGTTCGGCTGGCATCGAACACGCTGACGTCAGCAGACGGAGCTCCGATATGAACCGAGGAGAAGAGGAGCATCTGCCTCCTCGTCTCCTCGCCTCCTCGTCTCCTCTCAGCTCATTAGAAACACAACAGGCCGATTGTTATCTGACGGAGATGAAGGAGACAACATGACAACGTGTGTGTCGTCATGTCGTCATGTTGTTGTCACGACACGATCGCTTTGTGGGGGAAAGAGCGTCCAGACGTTTCCTCCGCTGCTCTTTTATTTAAACTCGTGTTGAACAACCTCAGCTTCATTCACTCATTCACTCATTCACTCATTCACTCATTCACGCATGTATGTCGGTTACCTGCATTGCATTCTGGTCTATTTCCTGCTCTTGTTTGTGAGAGCTACAAAGAAAACATATGTTGTGTGATTCTGGAGGATGGAAGACAGAAATCACAAATAAAACCTTCAGTGGAACATGACAGTGTATTTCTACACATTAAACTCATGTTCAGTCTGAAACAGCAGAGAATGTTTCCATTGACGAGTATTACGTGTGCCTCACATCCTGATGTATCACAGAGCTCCATTACGACACATCAACACAAACACTCTGTCGCTCATTCTGACTCAATCACACACACAAACAGCACCAAATCTGGATTCATCCGCCGCTAAAAATAGTCCCCAAACAAGTGATCTATGTCCTCCTGTTTGCAGCTATTTTAGGAAATTACTGAGAATTTATAGACATTATTTATTATATATATATTATTTATAGACAAAAGTTCTCATGAATAAATAAAGATTCATGTCTTCAGTAGGAACCAATGAGCTGAGCGACACAGACAGGAAGTGAGAGAGAAGTGAGAGACGGTGCTCCTTGTAATGTGTTTATGTGTTTCATTGTATTGTGTTATATTGTGTTGCACTATAGTGTTTGCTGTTGAATTGTACTGATGATATCAATATCAGGACACACTCACACACACTCTCACACACACACACACTCTCACACACACACACTCACACGCACACTCTCACACACTCTCTCACTCACACACACACACACACTCACTCACTCACACACACACACACACACACTCTCACACACACACACACACACACTCTCACACACACACACACACACTCTCTCTCACACACACACACTCTCTCACTCACACACACACACACACACACACACACACACACACACACTGAATGATAAACGCACGCGTCGTACCTTCATGAGAACAGACTCGCTGAGCTTTTCTCTGTTGACAATCTTGATGGCGACTTTCTGACACGTGACACAGTGGATGCCGAGCTTCACCAGACCTGAAACACATGAGCAGACACAAAGGTCACGAATCAGACGACAGAGAGACGTTCAACACGCAGAAGACACCGACCTGCAGCCAGATGACAGGAGGAGAAACACATCCACACGTTTGAAGCTGGAACATGAATGAAGCTGGAAGAATCTGCAGCCAATCAGGTTCATTCTCATGAAGTCAAAGCTTTCAACCACATCAGCTGATTGTTTCACACAAACAAACTCCTCCTACTTTCAAGTGGCTTCGATTTCATTCGGACCTTAACGGAACCCTTCCTCATCAATGACCTGTAACTGTTGCCCCTCCATCAATGATCGCCCTCAACGAGCAGCTCGATGTCTTCAAGAAGATTAAGATTCTTGAAGACATCGATCAGTTGCTCCTCCAATGAGGTCCGTGAAGGTTTTTCTATGTTTATATGATGGATGAGCTTCTGGACCGACACCAAAACAATGTTATTACATGACATCATTGTGAATGATTCCTGTTCCTGTCAGCTTTGTGTTTGAACACAAACCGACTGACCAACAGTTTGCAAAGCTGGAGGAGAGATGCGTTGCCAAAAAACAGGAAACTACTGATGGAAGATGATGAATCTCTTGAATGTTGAATTGGAGTCTGCACCGGCTCTTCATGCCTTGTGAAGAGCTCAGTACCAATACTGTCTTCATTGGATTTAGGGCGTGAAAACTGAAGTTTTTGTGCATGAAAACGTAGTAATTGTCTCGTTTGTTGAGCAATATTTAACAGAATACAAAGACACAAACAGTGAGAAAGACCATGAACAAACATACTGATGCTACACGTGTTGCAGGTTCATCTGAAACTCTCCCGTCTCTTCAGTTTACAGAACATAAACCATGCGGATGAAAATGCAATCAATCGACGGGCCCTCTCCAGAACTCCAGAGTGTCTTCTTCATCACGTGCTTGTGAGGAATCACCCGACGTGACTCTCGCGCCGTACAACAGGAAATGTCAACACGCAGGAGCGTCGTCTTATTACGGCCACGACGGCTCCATCAAAGCTCCGCCGCCGCGGGAGAAGGTGATTACTTTGTACTGAAGGTCTGCACAGCGCATATGCACCTCTTCATTACCCGGCGCTGCATATATATTTATATATTTATATATATATTTCAGAGGAGACGAGCGTCTTGCTATTTGGAAAGGTGATTTCCCTGCGGGGGTCTCGCTGGGGAACAAGGAGATCCATCAGCAGCGGGGGGTGTATGGCAGCCTGGGGGCTCTTTCATGTCTCCAGTCAGGACCCCAAACAGCATCCTGGGCGACATTCATTGGGTCTCATTGATCTTGTTGTCAGAGCAGCTCGAGGGCGGCTCCGACTGCTCACCGCGACACAAGAAAAGCCCCGTAAAGACTTCTCCGAGTGTTTGAGGCTCACACACAGTCACCTCCCCCGGTTATGAGAGGGGCAGTAGAGGCGTGATGGAGGGTGGATTGAGTGGATCATCCTCAGAGGAAACCCACAAATGCAGAAACACAAAGTTCAGAGCAGGAAATGAAGAAAGACAAAGGTTTATAGAGTCTATTTCTAGAGGCTGAACCATGGAAATAGAATTGGTGGTAATTTGACAAGTACAAAAGAAAAATGGTGATTTGTTTGACAAAGCTCAGAGACGGGTGGCTAGTTAGCTAGTTAGCTAGCTAGCTTGTCTTTCTCTGGGGCGGCGGGGAGTTCGGAGGAGGGGCCGCTAGACCGCCGTTTATTTTCTGTAACCTGTGTAGCATTACAGCATGATGACATGAGCTATCTAGATAGCTAGCCAGCTGTCAGTTAGCTAGCTAGCTTGTTAGTTCCACCATGCTTTAATGCTACACTGCACTACAGAAAACAAAGCTGTCTCTCATCTGTTGATAGCAATGTTCTTTCCTTACGTTAGGTTGTTAAACTATAACTATTTCCACACGTTGTCTGTGACTTTGCCGTAAGTCGGTTTAGTTCATACGGACGTTAGGCCGCTAACGGTCACAAAGTAAAACCCGTTAGAGAATATTGGAGTTCAGGCGGGTCACTGAGTCCAGAGGCAGAGGAGGCCAGTGTTCCTGTGTCGGGATTCATCTCTGTTTCCAAAAACTAAATAAAATGAAATTTGATCACGAGCAAAAATAAAGACGAGCACCAGGTTCTGAATCAACTCGTGAACATGACTGTAGATTAAAAACACAACATTGTGGACAAAGAAAAGTACGATATGAGTGATGCTATGTTACATTCATGTCTCCACACACCTCTGAGGAGCGGAAGATGTTTAAAGTGCGTGATGAAGCTCTACTGATGACTCCGTTGGTGCTCCTTCCCTCAGAACGACTCCTCCGACACCACAATGTGGGACTCTGTGTTTCTGATTCAATCATAGCAGCACTTCGGCATGTTTCCATTGTGCTTCCTCAGTTATTAGAATCATTATTTAGCTGAAAACTAGGCCCTCAAGTAATAATCTCTGACATTCTCACATCAAGAACCAGCCACTTAGTTTCTCTGCGCCTCATTACGACATGACTCAGCTCACGACAGCTGTTACCGTTTCAAACACTTTGTATTTGTTGGTGTTTCACACGTCTGACAGGAAGAGAAACATTAAATCATAGAAATGAAATAACGTAAATCCTGGACAGAGTGCAGCCTGCATGTGTGTGTTTGTACCACCAGTGATGTTTTCATTCAACGTTTAAAGTACTTTATGAATTTCTGGTCAAAATAAATTGTGACTCCGCCGCCCAACAAAGATCACAGTCGTGTCTTCGCTTATTTTGGGACTCAAACAGGAAACGTTGCATGTTTGAATTTGATCATGTTGTTGGGTTATTGTTTTTGTTCGATTTTAAATATGTATGCATGTTCGTCATGCACTGTGTGGCGAGGTCGGGTTCCTTTGATGAAACAATGACGGGAAACTAACTTTACAAAATATTCCTGTGAAATACACCTAAATAATCCAGAAAAAAATCCAATTTTTCTGCGTCTATCATTTATGTAAAAACAAGGTTTAATAAAGGCCTTTAGGAGATGTTTTGCCGCCTCATTTGAGTCATTAAGCAGAAGCTTTTTGTTCCCTCGGAGTTTAAACGAACAGGAAGCAACATGGCAGCTGAAGATGAAGATGAAGGTATGACCAGAGGCTCAACGTCAGCAGGTTCAATGATGAACAGAAGCAGCTGGACGGCTCTAATAAGTTGACATTAATGGCAAAATAAACTCAGTGGATGAAAGACAACACTTCTTCGAACTAGAACTATTACTCATCCATCCATCTTTTAAACAGCTTATTACACACAGACAAAGAGCTGCAGCATGAACATTAATACACATGCATCTGCCGATTAAAACATGTTGTTGAAGCAAAACACAAATTCCACAGGAACAGATGTCCACCATCTTTGTTTGGAATAGCTGGCACTTAAGAAACAAGTTAGAAAGGTTTTTGAGTTACAGGCAGAAGAACTTTCTGGATTTTTTAAAGGTCAGCAGGGATTTTTCCTTTCAGATCAACAAAAGAGTTTTAAGGGACTTGAATGTAACTGATGTCTGGGTTGACTGTGGACAGTTGTAGTCCTTTTCCACCGGAGGGACGTACTGTAACAGAGTATTCATAGACTGTAAGAAGTGGACGTCGTCGTGACACCTATTGGTTTGTGGACTGATGTTTTGAAGCCTTAAGTTTGGCATTTAGGCAGACGCCATCTTGTTTTTTTTGCAACCAGTAGAGCCACGAGGGGGTGGAGCTAAGTATATTTTTAGGACCAAAATCTTACAATAAACTTCCATGAAGTGAAAAAACAAACACTGTGAAAAGGTTTAAACTGTAAGACGAAAACACGGACAACTTCCAGACCGGACAACGTCTCCGATAGAGACCTGTCAATCAGCGTGTAGCCCCGCCCTAAAGCATCCCCTGCTTTATGGTCTATTAGAGACCTGTCAATCACGTGTAGCCCCGCCCTAAAGCATCCCCTGCTTTATGGTCTATTAGAGACCTGTCAATCACGTGTAGCCCCGCCCTAAAGCATCCCCTGCTTTATGGTCTATTAGAGACCTGTCAATCACAGTGTAGCCCCGCCCTAAAGCATCCCCTGCTTTATGGTCTATTAGAGACCTGTCAATCACGTGTAGCCCCGCCCTAAAGCATCCCCTGCTTTATGGTCTATTAGAGACCTGTCAATCACGTGTAGCCCCGCCCTAAAGCATCCCCTGCTTTATGGTCTGTGTGACTCTAAATGGACCATCATGTACTAAATGAACATCATGCTGTATTGAAGAAGACTTGAAACTAGAGATTGAGACATAAACTCATGTTTACAATGTTTACTGAGGGAATAAATCAAGAGAGAAGTAGAGTCATTTTCTATAGACTTCTATACAACCAGAGGAGTCGCCCCCTGGTGGCCACTAGAGAGAATGCAGCTTTAAGACATGAAGCTTTGGATTCTATTTTTGACTGATGCAACTCGAGTAAAATAAAGGAAACCTAAAAACAGCAAAGACACGTTGGGCGCCGTTTCAGCTAGCTTGAATCTCTAAAGTTCACATAAACTTTAAATATCACCAATAATATCATCAGAACCACTTTTCCCATTGTTTTCTGTTCCACGAGTATTGTTCAGGCTGGCCTACCAAACAGCATGTGATGAGGTCACATGTGAAGAGCCGTCTTCTTTATGAAGACACATCACAACACAGAGACGGACGGTGAATGTCAGTGTTCTCTCTCAGAGGAGGAGAGCGTGAACGCTGAAACATCCCACCGTCACAACACCCCTGAAGAGAGCACAGCAGTCACGGTTAATTAATGGAGGCAGGTCAGCTGTTGTTTGGTGACCTTCATCGCTCACACTCTTCCTCACACCTCCGCGTGACACACAGCGTTCTCCATGTCAGCTCTGCTTCCAATCACTCCTCAAGCGTTTACAACAAGCCGTTCACAGATGATCTCGGACGGAGATGAGAGGAAATGTGAAGTGATCCAGCTTCGATGTGTTCTTGTGATCTAGAGACAGACCGACGTACAAGAACACTAGAATAATAAAGAAATGTTGATTCTTTTCTTAAGTAATTGTCTTTTTTTCTGACAAAATAATGAAAATGAACCGATAAGAGAACGAGTATCAATGCAATCCTCATGATGCCATCCCTGTCCATAAGTTAACACAACCGCTTTCATGAAGCTTCAACCTCCGTTTGAAGCTTCAGTCACGTGACAATAGATAACGTGTTAACATGCAGGGAGGAAGATGTGGATGAAAGCTCTGGAAAGAGCTTGTAAGCGTGAGTTTACTCTTTATTAAAGTTCATCTGGAGACATTCATAAAGCTGGTAGAGCTCATAAAGAAAATGACTATAATTACGATGCTTTCTAAGAAAGTCCCGTAGATTAAGACAAAGTCCTGGTGAAGGTCCCGAAGAGAGGAAGACTTCTGATGAAGAGGAGGAAACAGTGGAGAAACAGAGAGTGATTTAAATGAGGTCTGACTCAATGAATGATGACAGGATGTCCGCATAGAGGCATCCGCGTAGAGGCGTCCGCATAGAGGAGTCCGCATAGAGGCGTCCGCATAGAGGAGTCCGCATAGAGGAGTCCGCATAGAGGCGTCCGCATAGAGGCGTCCGCATAGAGGCGTCCGCATAGAGGAGTCCGCATAGAGGCGTCCGCATAGATGAGTCCGCATAGATGAGTCCGCATAGAGGCGTCCGCATAGAGGCGTCCGCATAGAGGCGTCCGCATAGAGGAGTCCGCATAGAGGCGTCCGCATAGAGGCGTCCGCATAGAGGAGTCCGCATAGAGGCGTCCGCATAGAGGCGTCCGCATAGAGACGCCGGCATAGAGGCGTCCGCATAGAGGCGTCCGCATAGAGACGCCGGCATAGAGGCGTCCGCATAGAGGCGTCCGCATAGAGGCGTCCGCATAGAGGAGTCCGCATAGAGGCGTCCGCATAGAGGAGTCCGCATAGAGGCGTCCGCATTGAGGCGTCCGCATAGAGGCGTCCGCATAGAGGCGTCCGCATAGAGACGCCGGCATAGAGGCGTCCGCATTGAGGCGTCCGCATAGAGGAGTCCGCATAGAGGCGTCCGCATAGAGGCGTCCGCATAGATGTGTGTGTTACTGAAGCAGTGGGATATTGTATCTCAACGGGACCTTCCTGCTTCAACAAAAGATGAAAATGAAATTAATAAAAGCAAAAGAATGAAGATGTTCCATCAAAATAATGAAAACAAATCCTCTAGAATCCAAACTGAGTCGAGTCCAAACAGCAGCAGCAGCCGCCGGGAGATTTCTCCTCTTCTTCTTCGGCTCACTGGGTTTTGGCACAGAGACGTCTTTTTTTAATCATGCGGCGCTCGGGGCTCCGGGACCTACAGGGCCACAGTGAACCTCCCACACACACACAGACAGACACTCACACACACACACACACACGCACACACTCACACACACACACAGACAGACACTCACACACACACACACACACGCACACACTCACACACACACACACACACTCACACACACACACACACACACGCACACACTCACACACACACACAGACAGACACTCACACACACACACGCACACACTCACACACACACACACACACACTCACACACACACACACACACGCACACACTCACACACACACACAGACAGACACTCACACACACACACACACACGCACACACTCACACACACACACACACACACACACACACACACACAGACAGACACTCACACACACACACACACACACACACACTCACACACTCACACACGCACTCACTCACACACACACACACACGCACACACTGTGGAGAGAACCAGCCGGTGAAGCCAGAGGTCAAGAGGAAGAACAGGCCTCTGTGTGGATGCAGTGGAAGAGCATTCCTCCTCTTCACCAGAACTTAAACCGGCTTCGTGTGAAAGGAGGAAGCAGACAGAACACGAGCAGCTAACGCAGCTATGCATAGAACCACGTCCTTAGTTACTCCTTCCTTCTCACCTCGCCAGCGATGATGAAATGAAGCGATGAGGCGACTGTAACCAGGAACAACAGCTGCTGATCAAAGGCTCTCAAAGTCTTGTGATCCGCTTCAGCCGCTCAGGAATCCTCAGCATCTCATATCGAACACGTTCACACGAAGGAAACTCGGGCGCTTCACAGCAGCCCACTGCTGCTAATGTGCTAATATGCGTAAAATACAGACGTCAGGTTTCATGAATGTATCTCATGTAAATGAGCTGTTTTTAAAGTTTAGTTCAGTGACGTTTCTTTGAACTAAAACATGTTTATCGAACTGTGAATAACAATCACAACTTCATGAATAACTAGAAATATTTGTGTGTATCAGAAATATATTTGTCGTTATTTTCTTGATGTGGTGATTTAGTTTACAGTTATACGCAACAATAACTTTCTTTGTGCGCATTGAAACATGTTTTTGTGAAGAGAGTCATTTATATTTAAATCACAGAATAACGTGCGAATCCTTCTGTGTGTTTCATTAATACTGAGAATGAGACATTCAGGGACCGGAGGAAACAAGACGACTTCAGAGCCGTGCTGCGGAAAAAAACGACTGAAAAACGATTCAAAACCGACGATCACAACAGAAACAGCTGCAACGATTAGCCGACAGAAACATAATCAACAACTATTTCCATAATCTATTCATCGTTAAAGTCATTTTTCCTGCAAAAATATCTGAATATGCTGTTTTCAGACTGAATAAGAAGATTACATGTTTTTCACTGTTTTATGTCACATTTAAAGACATTTAAAGACATTTAAAGACATTTAAGACATTTAAAGACATTTAAAGACATTTAAGACATTAAAGACATTTAAAGACATTTAAAGACATTTAAAGACATTAAAGACATTTAAAGACATTTAAAGACATTTAAGACATTTAAAGACATATATAAATACTGTACTAGTATATAAATACAGTAGTACTAGTATATAAATACAGTAGTACTACAGTATATAAATACTGTACTAGTATATAAATACAGTAGTACTACAGTATATAAATGCTGTAGTACTACAGTATTTATATACTGTAGTACTAGTATATAAATACTGTATCACTACAAGTTAACAGCATCGTCACTCATCAGTGAAGCTCTAACACTGATCCTTAGTAAAAGAACAAATAGATGACGTGACGTTTTTCTGACCTGTTTTTCAAGTCAGCAAGTTTCAGCGCAGGAAGCAGCCGTCCAATCAGCGGCGAGCACGAGGAGAAGAGCAGAGAAGAGACACACGGTTAGCTCCCGCACAGAAATCTACCAGGCAACAGATGATGGAGACGCTCGGCTCCGACGTCCAATCCGACGTCTGCAGTTTGTGGGTTGGACTGCTGTAAAGTGTGTTGAATAGCTCTCATTGTGCTGCACGTTAACACCCCCCCCCCCCCCATCCTCACCCCCACCCCCCCATCCTCACCCCCACCCCCCCCCCCCCATCCTCACCCCCACCCCCTTCTCAATCCCATTGAACATGATTCCCTTCTCTCCAACAAAAGCAGCTCCCCTCTTCTCTCCGTTAATGAGGTGATCAGCTCCTCCGTCAGTGAGGAGAGAGAGAGAGGAGGAGGAGAGGAAGACGAGGGAGGCAGAGGAAGCAGGTCAGGCCTCGAGAGCGAGAGGAAGAGAGAGAGAGACAGAGAGAGAGGGAGAGGAAGAGAGAGAGAGAGAGGAAGAGATAGAGAGAGAGGAAGAGAGAGAGAGAGACAGAGAGAGAGAGAGAGACAGGGAGAGAGAGAGGAAGAGATAGAGAGAGAGGAAGAGAGGAAGAGAGGAAGAGAGAGCGAGAGAGGGAGAGAGAGAGGGAGAGGGAGAGAGAGAGGAAGAGATAGAGAGAGAGAGAGAGAGAGGAGGAGGAGAGGAAGACGAGGGAGGCAGAGGAAGCAGGTCAGGCCTCGAGAGGGAGAGGAAGAGAGAGAGAGGAAGAGAGAGAGAGACAGAGAGAGAGGGAGAGGAAGAGAGAGAGAGGAAGAGAGAGAGAGACAGAGAGAGAGGGAGAGGAAGAGAGAGAGAGAGAGGAAGAGATAGAGAGAGAGAGAGAGACAGAGAGAGAGAGAGAGAGACAGGGAGAGAGAGAGGAAGAGATAGAGAGAGAGGAAGAGAGGAAGAGAGGAAGAGAGAGCGAGAGAGGGAGAGAGAGAGGGAGAGGGAGAGAGAGAGGAAGAGATAGAGAGAGAGAGAGAGAGAGAGAGAGAGGAGGAGGAGAGGAAGACGAGGGAGGCAGAGGAAGCAGGTCAGGCCTCGAGAGGGAGAGGAAGAGAGAGAGAGGAAGAGAGAGAGAGACAGAGAGAGAGGGAGAGGAAGAGAGAGAGAGGAAGAGAGAGAGGGAGAGGAAGAGAGAGAGAGGAAGAGAGAGAGAGACAGAGAGAGAGGGAGAGGAAGAGAGAGAGAGAGAGGAAGAGATAGAGAGAGAGGAAGAGAGAGAGAGAGACAGAGAGAGAGAGAGAGAGACAGGGAGAGAGAGAGGAAGAGATAGAGAGAGAGGAAGAGAGGAAGAGAGGAAGAGAGAGCGAGAGAGGGAGAGAGGGAGAGGGAGAGAGAGAGGAAGAGATAGAGAGAGAGAGAGAGAGAGAGGAGGAGAGGAAGACGAGGGAGGCAGAGGAAGCAGGTCAGGCCTCGAGAGGGAGAGGAAGAGAGCGAGAGGAAGAGAGAGAGAGACAGAGAGAGAGGGAGAGGAAGAGAGAGAGAGGAAGAGAGAGAGAGACAGAGAGAGAGGGAGAGGAAGAGAGAGAGAGGAAGAGAGAGAGAGACAGAGAGAGGGAGATGAAGAGAGAGAGAGAGAGAGAGAGAGAGAGACAGGGAGAGGAAGAGAGAGAGAGAGAGAGAGAGACAGAGAGAGAGAGAGACAGAGAGAGAGAGAGACAGAGAGAGAGAGAGGAAGAGATAGAGAGAGAGGAAGAGCGAGAGGGAGAGGAAGAGAGGAAGAGAGAGCGAGAGAGGGAGAGAGAGAGAGGGAGAGAGGGAGAGGGAGAGGGAGAGAGAGAGAGGGAGAGAGCGAGAGAGGGAGAGAGAGAGAGAGAGGGAGAGAGGGAGAGAGAGAGAGAGTCTGTAAAAGCAACTTTTTAAGTGAAAACCTAAAAGCACGAGTTTAGTTTTAACAATCAGGAGGAAATAGTGCTTTTGCTGGTGGATGAGTCCAGGTGATGAGTCATGTGATGAGTCATGTGATGAGTCCTGTGATGCTCTGGTGAGTATTTGCACGTGTGTTTGAGTCAGAATAACCTCCAGTGTGATGATGATGATGATGGTGATGAAGGAGCAACAGATGTGCTTTAAAGGAGCTCTGATCAGGATAAACATTCACTGCTGGGTTGAGTCTTCATGGGATTTGTTGACTGTAGAAGACACACAGACACACAGACAGACGTGGTTGAGGCCTGTTGACTGTAGTACTATCAGTAAGTACTATCAGTAGTAGTACTATCAGTAGTAGTACTATTAGTAGTAGTAGTAGTTTGTTGTACTGTGTGAACACAGTCACAGATGTCTACCTGTAAGAATCCCTCTAAATAAATATCTAATAAGCTTTCCTTACCTCTCATCTGTACCTGTTCACCCTCTGATCCTTTAGACCCTGACAAAGCAGACTCAGACCATGTGGACTCTTTCATAGGGGTGTGGCTTGTGTTTCAGGAGGACTGTACCACGTGTGGAGCAGCTGGAGGGGCGTTCAGGTGCTTCAAGGAAATGCTGATTCGTTTTTGTACGATGTCGCTGTTTCATCTTTGTAACACGTTGAGACGTGTTGAGTTACCTGATGATTGCATTTAATTAACGCTGATTCATACACTTTATAAACCGGCAACTCTACAGCTGATACACTACGAACTACTCTTCCTGCCTTCAGCTGATCATCTTCACCACTTCTGTAGTTCATAGCACACTGAAAGCATCATCTCTACATCACGTTATCTCAGTGTGAATGGAAATGTGGTAGAAAGTGAAACCTTTCCTGCAGTAATGAACTGCAGCCCCGTAGAAGAGCGGAATCGAGTGAAGAAGCACTTAAAATAGGGCCGATATAGCTGACGATCGCCATCAATGTGTATCGATGCGTCCGCGACTACTATCGACAACATGGCGTCTCACCAGCAAGCGGCGCTGTGCTGTAGAGCGGCGCTGTGCTGTAGAGCGGCGCTGTAGAGCGGCGCTGTGCAGTAGAGCGTGCTGTGCTGTAGAGCGGCGCTGTGCTGTAGAGCGTGCTGTGCTGTAGAGCGTGCTGTAGAGCGGCGCTGTGCAGTAGAGCGTGCTGTGCTGTAGAGCGGCGCTGTGCTGTAGAGCGTGCTGTGCTGTAGAGCGTGCTGTAGAGCGGCGCTGTGCTGTAGAGCGTGCTGTAGAGCATGCTGTAGAGCGGCGCTGTGCTGTAGAGCGTGCTGTAGAGCGGCGCTGTGCTGTAGAGCGTGCTGTAGAGCATGCTGTAGAGCGGCGCTGTGCTGTAGAGCGTGCTGTAGAGCGGCGCTGTGCTGTAGAGCGTGCTGTAGAGCATGCTGTAGAGCGGCGCTGTGCTGTAGAGCGTGCTGTAGAGCGGCGCTGTGCTGTAGAGCGGCGCTGTTGAGCGGCGCTGTGCTGTAGAGCGGCGCTGTAGAGCGGCGCTGTGCTGTAGAGCGTGCTGTAGAGCGGCGCTGTGCTGTAGAGCGTGCTGTAGAGCGTGCTGTAGAGCGGCGCTGTAGAGCGGCGCTGTGCTGTAGAGCGTGCTGTAGAGCATGCTGTAGAGCGGCGCTGTGCTGTAGAGCGGCGCTGTTGAGCGGCGCTGTGCTGTAGAGCGGCGCTGTAGAGCGGCGCTGTGCTGTAGAGCGTGCTGTAGAGCGGCGCTGTGCTGTAGAGCGTGCTGTAGAGCGTGCTGTAGAGCGGCGCTGTAGAGCGGCGCTGTGCTGTAGAGCGTGCTGTAGAGCATGCTGTAGAGCGGCGCTGTGCTGTAGAGCGTGCTGTAGAGCGGCGCTGTGCTGTAGAGCGGCGCTGTGCTGTAGAGCGTGCTGTAGAGCGGCGCTGGGCTGTAGAGCGGCGCTGTGCTGTAGAGCGTGCTGTAGAGCGGCGCTGTAGAGCGGCGCTGTGCTGTAGAGCGTGCTGTAGAGCGGACGTAGCAGAGGAACGTGTTGAAACACGGCTCCTCCTGCAGAGAGAAGCTCTGACGTGTGACGATGCTGAGTCATCACTGTGCGATGTACGTATTAGAGCATCCAGGTGGAACGCAGCAAGTTGTATTTTCAGCTCCGTTTTTAAATCTCCAGAAAGACTCTTGCAATATAATGCAAGATGTGTCTCATCGCATCGCAATGTAACGTATCGAGACACGTGTATCGCTTTAAAACAGTCGGGAAGTTCTCCAGCTCTGGTTTCTTGTGTCTTCCACGTTTGCATTGTTTCTAATAAAGAGCTGATTTGAAGTATGTGGTCCTTCCAACCTTTAGCAGTTCATCATCAGATGGTCTTTCCTGGGCGTAGCATCTCATCAGCAGCCTGATGGAGCAGCAGCTGGCTGAGGGCTGGTGGAGGTCAGCGTATGTGAGCCTCCGGCTAACAAGACTCTTCTGATGAAGGAGTCACACAGAGGAGAAAAGATGGCGGCCGGTCTCCTCCCCTCCACAGACAGGTAGACACGCTCCGGTCCTTTCAATACAACAGCGCTAACGAGTCGCTGGTTTCAATTTAAATCCGTCAAACCTCCCTCTGCATTTGATTTCTGGTCTGTGTGGATCTCTGGAATAATTCTGCATCCAGATGATAATTATTTCCTTCTTCCAGCTCCATCACTCCATCACACCGGCGGCCAATCACATGTCAATGACTCTCGATGCTCATTCTGTGCTGCAACAACCACCAACAATGGAAGTCCTTCTGAGGAGACGCCTTCATGGTTTACTGGAGTTATGTGTGTCAGTTTACATCCATGTCTGTGCAAAACATCATCGCTTCATCACTTTATTCATTCTGAAGACGAGTGCACGTGAATGAATTCAATGTTTCAAACAGCATCAGAGCTGGTGCTGGTGTTAGTGTAGAACGATCTCAGTGATGTTACATATAAACTGTTTGATTCGATGTATGAAGATATCAGTTTGTTTTAAATGCACTCTGGAAACCCTTGTAAATGCTGATGTCAGCAAAAAGAAAACATGCCTGAATTTGGCAGAATGAGAACTTTCCATGAACATCAGCAAAGAACATGAAATGATTTCCATTATTTCCAGAGCAACAAATGCAGAGTTTCAAAATAAAGACGGAAAATTCTTAGTGATAAAAAACTGACCAAACTGAGTATTCTGTCTCTCTCTCTCTCTCTCCCTCTCTCTCTCTCTCTCTCCCTCTCTCTCTCTGTCTCTCTCTCTCTGTCTCTCTCTCTCTCTCTCCCTCTCTCTCTCTCCCTCTCTCTCCCTCTCTCTCTCTCTCTCTCTCTCCCTCTCTCTCATAACTCAACACTTC